>BLKR01000025.1:927165-1203740 GCA_011170035.1 Teleogryllus occipitalis
CAACATCATTTTTCCGACTGTAAGTTGTTGGAAAAAAATGTTATCATGTGTCGTGCTCATACATGCATAATATACTTGTATACACTTTCTTAAGAGCCATATAAATAATGTAAGTCTTCATTCTTACATAATCTTTACAAGTAATTTGTGATTCACTTACGAACGCCACACTACGTAGGCCTGTATTGAACCATACGAAGAAACACACTCCGGAGGAAAAAATGTAGTATGTGCTAATTATAGCGGCAGAAGTAATTTAAAAAGATTTTGAAGAACCTTTGAAAATAATTTGGAAAAAGACACTTATTTTTCTGAGATCCTTTGCTTTTTCTCGTGGCTTGGATTTAAACTCCTTTATATACGAAAGAAACACAATAGAATCGTCATGTTTCTAAAATGTGGAAAAAATTTGAAACGTATTCGTGATATGAATGACTGCTTTCTTGCAACATCTTGTTGAAAATATTTTCGCTCCTCGACTTGTCATTTCTATTATATTTAAATACATAAAAATTATATGTTAAATTCCCCCTAAATCATATTCATCCAAAAACACTGTGCACTATTTGTTTGTTTGTTTTCGTTGTTGTTTTTGTTTTTACCAAAAAGTATGGTTTCTATCCTCGACGGTACTTTAGACATTTCGCTTTGTCAGCTTTCCTAGTGGTACAAAACTACTTAATTTTATTATTAAAAAATATTATTATATGAAGAATTCAAAATGTTTGATATTGGATTTTTATGTCTGAGTGCCCGATAAGGATCAGATTTGGATGCGACAGAATTTAGGATTTGGATATGAACCTTCAACCACCTCTTTTCCAAGCATGATTACGCCGTGACGTAGATCGTGTAGGCAACCCGTCGGTCTCAGATGTATTACGGCCACGAATGGCAACCCCTTCCAATGTGATCGATTGAGTACAGCTTGGCGAAGTAGATGTAATCAACACGGGCTGGCTAGGCGAGACATAATGTGGTGAATGTTTATCACCTTGTACATCCTTATTCTTTTTTGATCGTTACTTCCAAAAGATCACTCGAATGTTACAAGACATGTGGGTGTCCGTGCCAAATATGCTTTTTTTTACGGTGTACTTGGAGTTACGAACTCGCTAAGAACTTTCTAGTAACATTGATGGTATATGCATCGTCAGTCATCTCAATTAAACTAAACCGAAGTGAATAAGTTTCGGCTTGAAAGATCTAAATCGCCCTGACCTCAAATGATCTACAGTTACGAGATTCACCTTCGTTGTGTGATCTGATCAATATGTGATAGCTGTTGGCGTTTTATAAGAAATGTTTAAGCGACATTTTCGAGTTAAAATAATTTTTGCAAATTATTTAATGATTTTTTATGGGCATTAGGACACTGAAAATTATAAAGACATTTCATGTGTATGTACAATATGTATTTCTATATTTCAGCATTGGATTAATTAATTTTATTTCTTACTTCACATACAGCTTGTATTTTTTACATAGTTGATATTTTTGTGTTTAACGCTAGGCTTTACTGCGTCAAAATCCTGCGTTGAATTTATGCGTGTCTACTCACGACTATATTGATTTACAAAATGAAACTATCACATTCATGTTTCGGATTAGTTTTACCTCCTATTTTAAACATTATTTTAACTTGGTAAAAGTGTGATAGGCTGGCTATAAAACTGGTGTTCTATTGAAAATAGTAATTTTAATGTGGAATGTAGTGAAGACTGTTGTATTGGGATTATTTTGTTTGTTCAAAGAGGAGGCTACAGACGGATGAGCCAAGATATTGAAACTACTAGAAGTTACAAAATTGAGCAGTTTTATATAACCATTAAATGTTGTAATTCTACGAAATATAGATTAAATATACCATACAATTTTAGAAGTGTAGGATATTTTGTCATGATTATTTTTGTTAAAACTTTTGTAATCACTATGTTTGTTTCTACAGTTGTGTAGTGGTAACGGTCGCTTATGACCTAGATGTTATATAGCCACCTTAAATAAATAAATAAATAAAAAAAGCGGAGGCTGTTTTTGTCACCTTCAGTAAGTATTTCGAAGGCGATTCCGCTAAGTTAGTAAGGAGTTGCCGAACTGAAGTAGCTTGTCACCCTTCTCCACAAAGGTGCTTCTCGAGGACTTGAGGCATTCCAAAGGCTGGTGTTTGGAGTGAGTGAAAATTACTTCCTGCGCGCCAGAACAAAGAAGAGCGTGTGCAGGAGGCGTAGGAGAACGCTGTAGTATATTGCGGCGGTTTGGAAACCTCTACCGCTACCGAAATAGCACATTGCTCGTGCATGCTGCCGCCTGCTTCTGGTGCCAGGCAACCGTTAGACTGCACGCTCCTTATATAGGCGCATTGAGAGGAAAACAAAGATTGTTCTTTTGGGTTGGTAATTATGAAATGTTTGCGTGAACATATTGGCTGTCGCGTATTGCAATTCTGTAAAAGTAAGTACGCAAGATCACTAAGTGTTACTGATGTACTTCAAGTAAATAGCGGCAAATGTTTGCCCAATGTGTCGCCAGATTAGGGAAATTCATTGCTGTTTTATCTCAGCTTTCAGAGTGACTACAAATGAGCTTTGATCCAAGGAAATTCTAAGTAACTGGGAACAACGAAAAGGAAGATGTGTACAAGTAGCTGTGTTTATTCACGTTTCGGAAAATGAACACATTCATTCGGAATAAAAAAAATTATTTTATTTTTAAAATTAATCATACCATTTGCAAGTTCCCATCATACATGTATTGAATACAATAACCAGAATTAATGTCACATGCATAATATAATTTCGTAATGCCTCTTGTCGTTCGTCTCCCGCATTACGGTAACGCGACTTTTCCTAAACGAGCAGCCCAAAATCTCGTGGAAGTGTGCAAGGAGATCGCGGCCGTGAGCACCGCAAAGCTACACTCAATCTGAGCGGGGTCTGGGCCGGGGGGCCGCCCTCGGGCTGAAGGGCGAGGGTGGCCGTAAATGGGCGGTAAAGTTTAAGGCCGAGGCGCAGACGCCTTACGAGCTCCGCGACACGCAGTTACAACTTGCGTGGGCGGCGCACGAGACGCGCGGCAGGAGAAGGGCGAAGGAGTGGCTGGCGGACGAGATGGGGCCACAGGCCGTCCAGTATAATTTTGAAATCGCTTCTAATTATGTTAGTTTCTTCTCAAAAACTCATTTTCGTAATTTTGTGAGAAGAAAAGTATAATTTCAAGACCGGTAAACCATTTATAATGTTCTCATGAATTATTATCGCATTTCACATGGAATAATATCCAAGCCATGCATTATGTTACTTTTTATATGTCGCTTCAATTCTCTTGCGGACTGTTGAAAAGGAAGAGTAAGAAAATTTTATCAATTTTTTTTTCGTCCAACCCACGTCTTTGTGACTATTATCTCTCGTGACAATGTGTTCACGAGCCCAATGAAATCGTTAACGGCCGAACGGCTCAGATAACGAACTGCCAGGCGAGAGCGCCGCCTGCCCCGCTCCGCGCCCGCGCCGCCGCTTGCCAGTAATAGCGAGCGCGCGGAAGCAGCCAGTTGGCGCGGCGGCCGCCAGGGGCGCCGCCGGCCGGCGCGGCGGCCGCGGGCCTCGTGGGCGGATGGCGCGCCCTCTCGGCCGAGCGCCTCGGATCCTAGCTATCGGCTCGTGAGCTATCTGAGCCCAGCAGCGAAGGAAAGGCAGAGGCGGATTCACAAGAGTAATTTGTAGGAGACACAAGCAGAATAACCGGCACACTCTTTCCTTCCTGGGGGATTATCCGCGTCTGCTTCCGAATTCCTAACCCCTCTCTTTCATCACACATCGTTCAGTTATGAATTAAATATAGTAATAAATAATATCCGAATAATCAGATAACAAGAAGTTTTCGCTACCGTGCAAAAGAATCTATTTGCATCAGGAATCGAGCAACAGATTTGGTTCGATCTCAAATAAAATACCTAAACCTAATATCTCTCGCATCTAGAAGAATAAGAGCTTTTAAAAACATCATGGCATTTGGGTTTAAAACATCGTTCTCCTTTTTGTGGACCAAAAGTATTTGACGTAAGTGTTTCCGTCATTCCTGGATCCAAACACTCTTAACCATTGTCTTTCATTCATCTCGTGTAAGTTCTAAGGCATGATTTCGGCGAATAATAAAAAAATAAAAATGGAAATGTATTCCATTAAGATTTCTTCGAGAAAATTCATAAGTATCGTAATTTCATTTATATGTTTTTTTCTCATATCTGTCGATCATCAGTGGCGAAACCGAGATTGGGGGTCATGGCAACATTCAAAAAGCCTATCTGTAGTGGCTGCTCCACCACTCCTTTTCCTCTTGTTTGGAAATGGCAACGTTGCAAACCGACCGCGTCTTTGCCCGAGTCTGATATGTAAAATCAAGCAAGCCGTTCGATGTGTAATATGAAGTACAATGAAATATAATGAAATAGTGACACAATAAAAATAATTTGAAAGCAATAGAAACTTCTTTAATTGCCATTAGTCATTATTGACTACGGTATTTGTGGAACATTTTCCAGCATTTCGAAGGAAGAACTCTTTTACATTTATTGTTGAAAATTGCTTTTAAAGTTTCTTGTGATATGGGCCTTACATGCAATGATATCTATTCATTCAATTCTTCTACGGCCTTTGGTCGATTCCTTTAGACATTTCCTTTAAGTTGATGTCGAGAAAAAGAAATCAGATGATATGAGATCTGGAGATCTTGGCAGAACCCATTAGAAATCAAGTTGTTCCCATCACATTTTGCAGTGAATCTATACAATGTTTAGAATATTTGCTTAGGGAACATCTTGCTGGAAATCCATTATTTCATCCTGTGTTAACTGTTTAGTGAAGGGATACAGAACGTGGGGACAAAATATACCAACGTTTATGGTGCCATGAAAGAAAATGGGACCTTATATGCGTGCTTCAGATATGGCAATCTACGTCATTTTCGGATCATTCTGCCCTTCATGAAGGATGAGAGGATTCTCTGTCATCTGTTTGACTGCCGAACTGACTTCGATTCTCTGACGACTATTCGACTTTTATGAGAGTTTTTGTATTCGAAAAGATGAAAGCAAGACTCTCGTGTAAAAAAAGTCTCGTTTTGATGCCTCTATTTACAATGTTCTCAAACCATTCACAATAATAAAGAGTCCGTGACTTGTAATTCTTACTCAGCTATGTCTCAGGGGCAAGGAAACAGTTTAGGTTCTTTTCTTTCAGCCGTGTGTGAGAAGTCTAACAAGATGGCGCTCTCTTGACCTAGTCTCATTGTTCGGTAACATACTGAAGACATTCTGTAACAACTAACATACAATTTTCTAAGATAGGTTCTGTAACGTATTGAAAGATGTTTGAATAATATTATTGTCTGATAAACTGTTAAAACACGTGGTAGAATACATTCCGACTGTTGAACCTGTTGTTGGAACTTCGAAATTAAATCGTATACAGTATCACGAGGTGTCACGCAGATTTGGGAAATTTCGCAACAAAAAACGTTTACTTAACATTGTGAATTTATTACTTGCCTGAAACGCATGTTCGATGTAGACGGTTGTCAATGATGCCATTTCCAAACAAATGAGGGAGGGGGAGTTGAGAAGTCCCACAGAGACATTTTAAAACGCTGTGTATAAATCAACAAATAAAAATAGAAATTCACATAAATGAATTTTTGCGAAGCATCAAGACAGCAATACCCAACGGCTATAACCCTTCCTCAGAGAAAAACCCTGGGTTCGCCACTTTCCATCACAAATTACTTTCGAGTAAACATTTATCCAATTATTAGAAATTTGTTAAATATTGAAAATTGCGTGTCCAGTTTTGGAAATTTGTCTCTAATCACTCTCAAGGATTAAGAAATTCTAAAAGAGAACAAATTCTTATTATAAAAAAAGTGAAAATTTATCATTAAACAACGTAATCAGATTGAACACTACATAATCTTCATCCTCAAATGGATACGTTGGAAGTTCATGGGTTAATAAATCCAGTTAATAATTTTTAAATATCAACTTTTAAACTAATATACGCACAATAATAAATAAAAACTTTAACTTGTGGAAACCTGTCAAAATTTGATGGTAACTGACTGAAAAGTGAAGTACAGAACTGACACACATTGATTTTTGCACTAACGAACTCGCTGCCTTCGCTTGGCTAACTACAACATCACGTGCTTACTTCTGCCAGACGTCGATGCAACGACTGCTTCGGATAGATCGCAATAGATTGAAACTCGTGCAAGTTGAAGTATAAACAAATGACAGGGGACCAGCGGATAAGTAGATTCTATTAATTAAAAACCCAATACATTTGATTGAAAGAAAAGTTACAAAATTTGAATTGAAACTTCAAACGACATTCCAACGAAAACTCTTAATGTTTTACATGTACAGTTTTAAATATCAGTGTAAAATTAATAGAAATCAAAGATAATGGAAAGTAATGTGTTTTGTGCAAGGGCTGTGAGTTATCCACACACGCCGCTGCGGAAGCGTCTCAGAGGGTGCGAGAGATGGCGGCTTCGGCGGGAGCCCCGTCGAGGGCACTTAGCCGCGCGTTGGGGCGCGCCGTTAAATAAGTAACGACCGCGCGGCAGTAACAGGTAAGTCCACGACCCCCCCCCCCAAACCCTTCAACCCGTATATCTTCACACCACGCGCCTTCCCTCAGCTCTGTCCCGTCGTGTTCCGGCCTCAACTGAGAGCGCCCGAGCTCCATCTGGCCACTGCCCTTCTCGATCTGCACAGCACGTCCAACGTGTGCTTCCTCCCACGCCTCATCTTTTGTTCTCCAGTCCCTCTCACTCGGCCCTCCCTGCTCATGTCCGTCAACAACATCTTTCCGTTGTCATTAATCCCCGTCAAGTTTCTTTCACCCTATTTCAACACCTACGTCGCACATCTGCTTGTGCCGTAGTATATCATTCTTGCCATCCCTTAGTTTACTTGCTTCTGCTAGAATATTCCTTATTAAATTAGTTTTCCAGAAAATGGATTTAAGGTCGAGTCGCTTTTCTAGAGGATGAAATAGTGGCAAAATAAGATAATTAAAATGTTTTCTAACGCCTGACTAACTCGTTAGCATAAAAATAGCATGGCACATCAAAATATCCCAGCATTAAAGCACATTAGCAGATCAGAGAGAGAGAGAGAGAGAGAGAGAGAGAGAGAGAGAGAGAGAGAGAGAGAGAGAGAAAGAGAGAATAAAGAAAGAGAAGAGAAGAGGAAACAAATTACTCTCACTTCACTTTTCTGCATCGCACTTTTTGTCTTCATCTGTTCAATATTTTACTCTACCACACTTTTACATCATTTTCAGCGTACCGCTCCGCTTAAACTGCTGAAACGTAGTTTGATTTTGTTAATACGGGTACGACGTCCAAAAACCTTTAAAAAATACAAATTTAATTCCAACACAATTAAAAATTCAGATTGATGATGTTTGCATTCACACTTACAGTATTCAGTAAGCGATTTATATCTCCTTTTTTACATTAACCTCCCCACTTTCTATATTGCTCTCCTGCTTTTTCTTCATCCCCTCTCCCTCCATAAATGACCGTTCCTCGACCTTTCCCTTCCTACCCATGAGCCATCGAACGGAGGGTATCTCCGCTTTATGGCCGGAACTGCCATTCGGGGGCGACGTCGCCACGCAAACGACGCCAATAGATGGCGTTCGTGAACTTGCATGAACTACCGCTCGAGCACCGCGAATAACCGCTCTGCCTCGGTAGAGGGAAAAACAGAATAAATGACGCAGGAAACTTGAAACGACACATTCTTGTAATATATTTTTTATTGGGGTGTTATGGTTGAAGAAATAGTTTGCTTCAATTGATTAATGCTGAAAAATGTGATATCAGAGATCTTGCGTCATTTAATTTGTACCGGTTTCAAATAAAAGACAAACGATGTGTTGGATAGAAACATTCTAATCTGGACTACCTACTGTCAAACTAGAGCATTACAATGACTAAAAATACAGGCAAAAGTTGATAAAAAATGAAGATTTCTTCCACATTTTTAAGTGCTCAAAATATTGAGCAACAAGTCCACGACACATCTTTGCCACCAATATCAGGAGAAAACCTGCAGAAAACTTTCAGAATGTGCCACAAAGTGCACTGATTATATTTTCCCGTTTAGCGCTGCGATTTGAACACAGATCACTTAGGTATTGCGGGGGCGGGACGTCGCTTGTGGGTCGTGTGGCGCATTTGTTCCAAAGGAGATTCAGATAAAGTGATCAAATTTGACCAACAAGTCGACGACGTGTCCTTGCCCTCCAACAACCGAGAGAAAACACGTAGAAAACTTTCCCAATGTATCGCAAAGTGCACTGATTGCGTTTTCCGATGTGGGGCCACGTTTCTTGTAGAGAGATTACTATAAGAAACGCCCGCATTGGCAATTCTGCTGGGTCACTGCTGGCAACATAATTGTAGGTATCAAATAGCTCATTTGTAAATGGCTGCATCACTATCTCATGCAACGTGATCGCCCTGTATGACGATCATTTGTATCCCAACCTGCCAGCTTGTTAGAGTAACTCCTGTTCAACGCAGATCAGGCGAGTTGCGCTGGGCCGGCTGCGGCGGAGGTGTTGGGCCATCCGCGCGGTGCTTGGGCAACGCGTTCGTTCGCCTTGGGCGTTGCGCCATCGCGCGGCCTCTTTCCGCCCGGTGCGCGCGCTCTGCCCCGCTCCGCCCGGAGCGCGATTTTGTGGACACGCGTCCGAAGCTCATGGATTCCGCCATTCACCATGCATACATCATCATGTTCATGTTCTTTCCGTAAGTACGAACAATGCCGGTTGATATGGCTAAGAGCGTGTCCGATTCAGCGTTTCGGCCCGAAGGGGTGCGGGTTCGAGTTCCCCCATGAGCATTGTGGTTTGTCTTTCATGTATGTATTGTCGCGGAGGGCCTCGAATTTTTTTTCGTAGATCAGAGGAGCCCACAAGTGGGTTGGAGCTTGCAAGTGTGTATGGTCGAGTATGCACACCATCAGGACGTAAAGGGTAACCGGCGATCGGCTGGATAAAACCCTAGAAAAAATGATCAATTCGTGATTTCCCCCTTCTTTACTGTGTTGTTTCTTGGGAACTGATACACGACGTTTAGGAAAGAAGCTCCCTAATCACCTTCCAACTCTGTAAACGATTCGACGTAAAATCAATGGTATTTGTTTATTGTATCATTAAACTTCATTTTCTCTGTAGTCTGTTTCATTTATTTACTAACATGATTAAAAACATCTCATAAATTAAAAAAAAAGTTTCATGGAACAGGAGGACCCGAGAGTTTCAGAAATATAGTTGCTCCTCTCTTGTTTTAGGCTACGCACGCCTATGTTGTCAAAATAGATTCGCCAAGAACCTATCTATCCAAAATCCCAGATTTCAAAGGACAGATGCTTGAAGAACTAAGGAGCAAAAGACAATTTCCTAGGCGTTTCATTCATTACGTGGAAGATGTAATTGCGTGCTTTGAATTCAGCCCTTCCGCGCTCGTCTCGAATGTCCCCGTGACGCGACGCCCCGTGACATTGAAAGGAACCGAGACGGAGTGGCGGGGAGGACGTGCACTTCGCACAACTTCTCAACTCGGCGACGGCGGCGGCGGAAGCGGCGGCGGAGGCGGCGGCCACCGGCTGCGAGCCGCCGCGCCGTCAACGCCCGCTCCGGCGCCTCCGAGAAGTTGTCGAGCGAGAAGCAAGGAGGTGACGACTTGCGGAAGCCTTCTGTAACTTCCTCTTTGACGGCGCTCCAACAGAACAACCATCAAAATCTTGGAGGGGCGAATATTCCGAACAAAGCGATTTTAATTGTTCGTCCTGCCTCGTCACAGATCAGTTGATGGTGAATCGGTCATTCGTGTTGCGCAGAAACTTAGCAAGATATTCAAGAACGGAGAGGCGAAGCTAATGTGGAGAATAGATAGATAGATAGATAGATAGATAGATAGATAGGTTATTTATTTAATTTGCTTTGAGCATTAAGCCCGGTAGCAAATTCTTTACACTTACTATATATCTAATACCATAATATAATGAATACTAAAAATATATACAATTCAATACATAGAACAAAATTACTCCATTTAAGGCATGCCTTCTAAATGCAGAGGCCCTTCACAGACTACTGATCCTATCGCTTACACTATTATTAGAATTTAATCTTAACCTAAAAGTGTTGATGTTTCTGGGAAGTCTCCATTAGTGCTGCAGGCAAGCTATTCCATGACTCAATAGTCCTATTTACAAAAGAGTATTTTCCAACATCAGTTATCCGTTTATACTTAGAAAAATTCTCTGTTTATATACGAAAATTAAAGTACTGTAATATCAACAAAACGATGGAACCCTTTTTGTTTATAACTTGCTTATATTTTAGGTTTCGGTCAGAAACACTATTGGAATTAAAATGGAACCATTGAGCAAAACAATTTAGTCATTGAAAATTCTCACAACTACTTTATAAATTTGCTTCAATAGTTTATTATTTTAGTTTAATTCACGGATTGTGCAAATATTATTTGCAATAGAATTTATACTTTTAGTTAATACTTGTTTGCGATTCGAAAATTGCCAGATTTTCAAAATCTAATATTCAGAACACCTCAGTACGATCTCCTGGTCATAAGACTTTCCAATCCTTTCAGGAAAGTAAAATAGTCGCAACAGTCTCTTAAAGTTTTGTGAAGAAAAAGATATTTGCGTTTTATGTTCGAGTTTACGAGAGAATCTGTGTTTTATGCTGAGACGTTTTCGAGGAAATCCTAACTTCATGGAAACCTCAGGTGTTTACTGCAAGATAATGGAAATGTATTGAGTGATGCAAAAAAACAGCAAAGGTTTGTTGGCCCGTAAAAGAGACATGCGGAGGGAATTGAAATGAATCTACAAATCAAATCAATCGAAACCACAAATAAATCTTTATCGCAACGAAAGATGATTAATTTACTCGAATTAGTCTAAAAGAATTTGAATCGAAAATGTTATTGAAGTGGAAATGAACTGCACCGAAGAACATGAGAACTTTTTATACGTATTAGTTAATTACTGAAAAGTCTACCAATTACGAATGACTACTTTCAATAGAATAAAATTTAGGAATTAACAAATCCATTGAATACAATAATTATTTAACCACTGATGCTTAAAATTGGTCATAATTGCTGATGTTCGATGCTTTCAGACTTCAAGTTACATTATTCGTGACTCGTCAATTAGTGACGGGTCAGTACTTGTGTGGTCTTGGGAGAACGTGCAGTTTATTAAATATTCCACGAGACCTCCCTAGAAATAAATCATACTTTTTAGGACTAAGAGGAACTAAGGACCATTAAAATCAACAAGAAAGAGGAAGGAGATTACAAAAGAAAGAAAATGTATGTTGTAGTCCAGAGGTAAAGACATGAAAGTGAAAACTGCATGAACTAAATGTAGTGATCCAGCATATAACAATCACTGAAAAGATATTTGTATTATGTGTTTCATAGAAATATAAGTCCCTATTTGTTGGGAGGGAACTTTTAAAAATCACATTTCATAAATTATCATTTGGATACAAGAACAAGTATTATCATCGGAATACAGTATTGTTCCCATCTGATTTGCAGTAATGTTCACAACAGCGTTAGAAGTTTGTTCCAAAGTAATCCAACTCTTTCCTTCTCTGAAGTACCTCTTGTATGAATTACAAAAGACAGAAGAGAACGTGATTATAACGTTCTTCTCTTGTCAGCTAGCCGTGTTCTCATTACAGTCTTCCGTCTCGGCGTTCTTCATTTATTTCCAAGCTTCCAATTATTTCGAGAACTCTTGAAATCTGAGAAGTGATTTAAAGGCAAACGGATTATATTACGAACATTTTTAATTTAGGAAAGGTCACTAACATACTAAACAAAGTGAGAATGTTGGTTTGTAAGAATCGTTAAAAGACGTAATAGATTCTCGTTAAGTTAAACATATCTGATTTCTTAAATTTCAAAGTTATTGTATCATCGAACAAATCGTAGCATTTCGTTTTATCAAATAGTATCATATCGTCTTTTAATCTCCGTATCTTGTAACTGTAAGATTCTTCACGTGAATAATTTATTATTTATCACTTGGGTATCATAAAATGCTTTACGCTTGATATAAGCTTAACTTAAACATAGTCAACATTCTTCCGTATGCGATATGGGAAATTCAGGTATTGTGAATTTCGATGCCTTTCATTATTAAATTACAGGTCAAATTGTGTAAACACTACCTCGGCTCTATTCTTTGCGTATTCATGAACTCAAAGCCCTGTTCGCGTAAATTATGACGCATTATTCAACGCAAATTAGAAGATCAGAGTTGGAAGTGGAGGGTTATCCGCTATTGTTATTTTCTTTTTAATTTTTTTAATCAGGACTTCAATGTTACAACGTATCTATTGCAAAACAAATATCTTCTCCAGAAGGTGTATTCATAGATAAAATACACAAAGATAATATATTTTTATGCTGAGCCTTGACAATAAAGAGCTGTACGCATTCTTGAGAGAGGAGGAAATTATAAAGCAAATAAAACAACTAAAAATTTCTATTTTCATTCTCGTAGTTATTTTGTGTCCTACACTTCGATATGAAGAATCAGACATTGCAATATAATCTCTGTGTCTGTGACGACTGAGCATTGAAGGCTTGACACTCAACGAAGAAAGAATTGTGAAATGAAACTGTTGGGGCCAATATGTAAACGTTAGTACACACATTTCAAAACATTGCTACGCGATTTATTTCGGGAGGCCTGAACGCCAGCTTCGACGTGGCTCATTGTGAGGATACGTTTCCACAGAACCGCACTGCTGTTGACAACTTGGCGCGCATGTGCTGGCAGACGAAGTGCATTGAACAGCCTCCGAACCGATGGGGGCGCATCGCTGGTTTATCCCGCTCCTCACGCGCTGGCGGGTGCATCCCGTGTTTAGCCACGCTGTTTCGCTCCCCCCTCGGCTTACTTCTACTCTTCATTCGCACCCTTCCCTCATGGCGTGCGTACCACACGCCCCGCTCCATTGCACTCCACCCTCTCCAAATTATCGCATTCTCGTTCTAATGATCTCGTTTCACCGCGCGCTTATCTGCATCTTCTGAACGCCCCTCCAGTATCGAGTCGAATGCCGTCGGAGTCCGTTCGCATGCGAACACAATCAAATTCTGTACGCTTCCACACTTTTCAATTATGGATGCCATTTATTCCCCGTGCTTAAGCCCTGCTCAACATTTCATTGACTTGCACTATTTTCGAATATTATTTTAATTTCTATTTCTCGCAGCCTATGGGCCTGTTGCGGGTACAGTTTTCTCATTTTGTTTCAGCTTACTTGAAAATATTGTGTCGTATTTTTATTTTTCTGAGGGTGCTCGCCTTTACTGATTAATAAAGGCAAGTTCTTTTTATGAGAAAACCCTGGAGTTGACGTCTTTCTTTAATGTTTTCTCTTTTGTGGCTTATGCCCGCCTACTACAGTGACTCATTTCCTTTGTCCCTGTGAGCTGTCTGCGCCCGGTCACATTTTACTTTTCGCTCATCGCCGCCATCCGGTAGCCCCCGTCTCTCTCGGCGGCGTTCGCGCTCTGCACTCTGGAAGCGACCGTCCGCTCCTCCCCGCTTCCTCTCACTCCACGCGCAGCTTCCGCGCCTCCCGGGGGCCATCTCTCCGCTACCTTCCACGGAGCCGTCTCTCCCGCCGTCCGTTGCCGATGGTCACAGATGTAGATATTCTTCCCCTTCCCTACATTTCTACCTCCTCTTACCACATAACATCTGCGACAGTCGCTAATCCAATGTTCATTCATTTTATTCATTACAAGTCCTGTCCTGACTAATATACATACAAATTGGAATGCATTTCAACAATGGTTAAACAAAAATATTTCAGCCAATATACCATTAAAGACTAACGACGATATAGATTATGCTATAGAATATATTATTGAATGTATCCAAGAGGCATCTCGAAATTCAACTACTAAAATTCAGCATTGCTACAAAACTGTTAATTACCCACTATTCATCAAGGAACAAATTGCTCAAAAGAGAAGATTAAGACGAATCTGGCAAAATAACCGAACCCCCAGAAAACAACAATAAATTAAATAATGCTGCAGAAAAACTGAAGAGACTATTACAAGAGTACAATTCTAACAATTTTAAAAATTATGTAAGCAAAATCACTCCACAAGCAGGAAATGAATACTCGCTCTGGAGAGCTACAAGAAGATTGAAGAGATCAAGGGAAGATGTTCCTCCGATGAGATGCGCCGGACAGTGGGCTAAGACTGATCAGGAGAAGGCTGAATGTTTCGCTCAGCACTTATCGAACGTGTTCAAACCTTTTCCGTCTGATAATACCCTGGAAAAGTTAGTTGACGAAGAAAAAATCGCCATCCAACTGAATTCACCACTACAGATGTCCCCACAAATCCCCCCATTCTCATCCAAAGATGTATGAGCGACTCTGAAAAATCTTCATCCCAACAAAGCTCCTGGTCATGATTTAATAACTGGAAAAACTCTTCAAAATCTGCCTATAAAAGCAATATCGCTTATTACTTCAATATTCATTGCAATAATTCGACTAGGACACTTCGCAAAATCATGGAAACACGCACAGATTATCCTAATTCTTAAGCCTAGCAAACCACCACACGAAACATAAGCCAGGCATTCGACAAGGTGTGGCATGAAGGATTGCTATACAAGCTGAAGAACATGCTTGAATATCCCTATTATGTCCTCCTAAAGTCTTATCTAAGTAATCGATCGTTTGAAGTGAAACATAAGAATGAATATTCCCATCACTACCCAATGAAATCCGGCGTCCCTCAAGGAAGTGTATTGGGTCCAGTTCTGTATGTACTATACACATATGATCTACCTATCACTGAGAATACTGTAACGGTTACATTCGCCGATGACACTTTCACAATGGCAACTGACAACGAACCAGAAGAAGCATCATTACTACTGCAAGCTCATCTGGACAAACTACAACTATGGTTCAATACTTGGCGCATAAAAGTAAATGAAATTAAATCGAAACAAATCACTTTCACTATGAATAAGAAAACTTGTCCTCCCGTACAACTAAATCATCATGATCTACCGCAAGAAACCACTGTCAAATACCTAGGCGTACACCTAGACAGAAAACTCACATGGAAAGCACATATTCCACACAAACGCAAGGAACTACAAATAAAATACAAACAACTATACTGGTTGCTAGGAAGAAAATCTGTGCTGGCTACAGACAATAAACTTTTAATATACAACTTATTCTTGAAACCAATCTGGACACACTGTATACAGCTCTGGGGCTCAACCTGCAGGTCAAATATTCAAACCATACAGAGATTCCAATCCAAGATTCTGAGAGACATTGCTAGTGCTCCCTGGTACGTCCGAAACGATGTGCTACATAATGATTTTAACATGCCAACAGTACAACAAGAAATTAAAAATTTTAGCCATAAATATGTCAGCAAACTAGAAAACCATAATAATGTACTAGCCATAAACTTACTGGACAATAGTTTAGAAGTCAAAAGACTGAAAAAGTTCAAACCATTGGATTTGCCAAATAGATTTTAAATTGACAATAGTGATAATACTGTAATAAAACCAACACCAATTGTTTTGTCAACATGTGCTTGTTACAAGTGTGTAATATGATAAAGGAAGATCACCAGTGGGTGAGCTTTCCATGCAAGTTTGTAATTTCTAACAGCATATTTACTTATTGTTCTTGTTTTGAACAGATTGTAAATTTACAGATTTAAATAAAAAAACGTTATTGACGAAAAAAATTATTTTTATTTATAGCGGTTTTTTGTATTCTTTTTTGTATTTTGAGACAAAGTATTATAATTCCAACAAAACATTTATTTTTGAATAGAATACAAGTAAACAATGCACACATTAGTTCATAATGTGTTAATTAATGTATAATATATATTAGTGTATTATACATTAGTGTCTAATTTGCTTACTTGATTTCTGTTTTGATTGTTTTTAAAGTACAAAAAGAATAAAAAAGAATACTATAATTTAAAATTGGACAATCAGTAGTGGTATTTACAACCACAAGAGATAAAAAAATATATTATTTGTATAAAATAAAAAATTGTATGAAAACTGACAATAAAATTCAATTAATTGTTAGAAAATTATTTCTGATGATTACTGCGGCCACAAAATCTGAGTTGTGTAACAAAACGCGAAATCTAATCTTTACTTGAGTTCATCTCTGAATACTGACTTCATTAACAGAAAATGTTGTCTATGATCAAGTTTTATATCACAGTTTTTTATTGCTTAAGGTAGTGCTAATTTTGGTAGATCGAAATGCCTGGTAATCATTTTTTCGAGATGTTCATTTGAGATGTCACAGCAGAATCCTTTTTTCAGTACTTACGGAAACTCAAAAGCTTAATGAAGCGATCTTATAATTTAGCAGGGCTCAATTAATGCCAAATTTTTTAAAGAAAATTTGATATTAGTTCATAAAAACTAAAATGATTTCTTTGCATCATTCCATTTTTAAAATCAAGGGGCATACTTAATTATCACACTACTTTTAATTAATTTTTCGGAATTTTAGGATGGCTTCATAATGCGTTAATGCTTAGGGGTCCTTAAATTAGTTTTCTAAATATTGTACTGTTACATCGACTTAATATAACTAGAGAAACGAAAAGTGGCTCTTAACGGTGAGTGTCCGTTAGGGAGTTTAACTTTCCGAAGTCGGTTAGAAGCAGGTTAGGTGCAGTCAGAACAATCGAAACAAATGAGTTACAGCTAAAGATGGGGGTAAGTACTACTTCATGAAATGGTATTTTGTAATTTTTTTTTTTCTTACAAGCGAATGGCATCACAAAAAGTATTGGACGACACACGGCCGATAACACAAATAATCGGCTCTGTTGGTTCTTTGTTATCTATCGGCCTAACGACGTTAATAGCCATAATCCGGCCCTGACTTATTGGCGCAGCGAGCGCAGCCCCGCCCGCGCCGCGCAGGCCCGCGCTCTTGGCAACGCGTCGGCGCGCGCGCAAAATAGTTGCGTGGCTGGCGGCGCAGGGCTATCCACGGCCCCCGCCGCCCATCTGCGCAGCGGGCGCTGGCACACTCGCCGCCCCACCGCCTGCCGTTTCGCCAGCTGAGGCGAGGAGAAAAGGGAGAGTTTGAGACGGAAGGTAACAAAGATTCCGTGACCTTCAGATCATGTTCGTCTTCCTACTGCATTATTTTTTACACAATTTAACATCGTAAAAGTATGTACACTTAAATACAACATTCCACCTAATAGATGGTTTGGTATTCCTTATTATAATTGTTGATTCGAGGCAAAGATTAGTAGGCGGTGATTGTAATAAATTTCTTTTGAACCAAGAAAGTATTTGGATCTTTAGACGTGCGTATCCCTGAATAGTTGTCTTTACGGAACAAGAATTATACCTGAACCTGAAGTATAGAATTTCATTGATAAAGCCCAAAGTGCTTCATATTAATTTATTATAACTATCCTTCGTAGGCCATTGCCTTTCTCGATCCTTATCTGTCCACGCAACAGTGAAAATTCTATTGAGTGAATTTATTACTGTGTAAATGTGATTAGTAGGGTCCGGATTTTAATGACAATTCATATATTTTTTCTGAACCTTCAGGTGAATTTTAAAACAACTTATGCACGAATCCAGGTATTGTCGATTAGAAAAAGTATTTTATTGTGCATATAAAGTCATATTTACACCGTTTTTAGTAAAAGGTCATATTTTGGCCAAATTTTGCCATACATGCGTATATTTGTCGTATTGTTAAGGACTGATTTTAGTAAAAGGTCATATTTTTGCCAAATTTTGCCCAAAATGCATACATATGTTATATTTTTATGGACACAAGAATATAAGGCTTGAAAATGTGTCTCGCATGACAATGTATCAGGTGATATTGTAACAAATAAACTTAGAAATTATACCACAAAGGATTATTTGAAACGTTAGCGAATTTGAACGAAGTGAGTTGGATCGAGTGGTAATAAGGCTGATAAAGTGTACAACAAATTGCTGAGTTGTGGGAATTCTGATTTGGTGTTGTTGACGTTTTTATCAGAAGAAATAAAAGAGGTCATCTTCGTCAACATACTAGCAACAGGCTAGTATGTTGACGAAGATGACCTCTTTTATTTCTTCTGAAATTGCTGAGTGTTCTTCAGCGAACTTCTGGATATTCTACAATGTGCAAAATTAGCGATATAATTTCTGGAAATGCCGCCACATTTAAAGACAATGAACCAAAGCTACCCTGCAGTGATATCGCCGCCTTCAAATACGCTCCCGTGATGGCATGTGATGTGGAGAGGAGCTTTCCCAGGTACAAAACTATCCTCGGCGACAACCGTAGGTCTGATAAGATGGAAAACTTGAAAAGACACCTTGTGATCTAATGCAACTCTCTAGAAACTGAATACTGAGAGGAAATTAGAAAACATTAAACAAGAAGTATGAAGTAGTAAAGCAAGACATTTTGTTTGATGGGTTTTATTGTACTGTACTTGATTTGCTTTATAGACACAAGCAGTTTTAAAAAAAATACTAGTTAGTTCCAAAGACTGCAAACTATGTTTACCATAGTCATAATCTTTTCCCGAGTGAATTTTGTATTTGATATATCTAAAAAGTCAACAGAAATTTTAAAAAAACTTGCATAAAACTTTGCAAACTTTCATATTTTATTTTTTAAGGTCATATTTGTACAGATTTTAGGCCATAAATGCTTGCATATTTCGCTGGTTTTTAGGTCATTAAAATCCGGGCCTTAGTGATTAGCTATTTATGGGAAAGTCAATACATTTAGCACTATACATCAATTTTTGATTGGTTTTAGAAGGTAAGCTCCTTATCAATGATGCTGTAAGTTTCATTGTGACGTTAACAGGAGAGAGCAATATTAAATTATTCTCTTACGTAGCTTTTCAGTATTATTTTTTCACTCGAGAGCCACTGCAATTGTGAAGCTATTCATTACGACGCAGATAAATTCCAATTCTCCCACAAAAGATGATAGAATGAAAGTAATTTACGCCTTTTTGTTTAAATTGTCATTTGTATGAGTATAAATTTTTTCTAGACATATATATCAAATGGAACCGAGAGTTCAGGAAAGATATGAAAATTTTATATCAACCAGTAAAGTTATATTCTTCCTTAACTGTAGGGAGTTTCGCGTGAGCGGTATTAATGTGAAGACGGAGAAATGTAATATAAGTGTCTGAAGAATATTCACATCCGAAAAATGTATGTGCAGTTTGAAAGCGTTTCCAAATTATTGAATACTGACAGAATGCTTTACACCGGCATTTTATATTTGGAATAATGAGAAGAATATACTGTACTTGTTACGCAATAACATTTCTTCTAACGATTTTCTTTACGATTTATTTCCACGGATATCTTTACTTTATCAACATATATAATACTCGTAGTTTTTAAACAATGTTTTGCAATTTCATGTTTATTCTGGAGTAAATACAAAATAATAAGAACCATGAAAAAATTGGACTGAATTATTCCTTAGAGTTTCTTACGGCTTGGAAAAGTGAAAAAATAAAATTAAAAATACACATTCAATCTCCTCCGGTTGAGATGCTCCAGTAAGGGCATATCCCTTCAGAAAAAAGAGATGTGAGAAATTGATGATGACTAATGACCGTTCGAAGATACGTGACGACCAGAGACGAAGATAGATGAGCAACGTCGATATTGGGGGAAAAAGTGATCGGGTTCGGAAAGACGCACATCTCGCCTGCGGCTGCTACATTGGATCATAACGGAGGTTGATCGTTAGAGAACAACGCCGGAAGACCAAAATTAGGCTTCATCTTTTGCAGGGATCTGGCAGTTATCGGTGAGTGTAAGCTAAATTTTGAAAACGGTAAGTATATGTGATGAATATGTAAAATCAGATATAATATATAATATTAAAATACACAAATTATAAAACACATTAATATAATTCGAAATTACATTTATCAAAAATGTACGAAACAAATTTCAAAAATAATTCAAGCGTTTTAAAAATCATTTGGAGAGCACAAGTTAATGCACATTTTGAACTTTACAACATTCCTGTCAGTAATAAAAGCTTTATCTATCGCTATCCAGGGCCAAAGTTTAGCAGCCAAACTAGACGCAATAGAAGCCCTCGTACAAACTGGCAATACTTACAACTAGCAACCAATCACTGCAGCATGAAGAATTCTGATCGAATTGTTACACGTCGGCGATCTCCAAAGTTTTTCGTAAATTAAGGTTAAAGTTCACGAAACGCGACGTCCATAATACTTTTCACACCTCAAGGTGTAAATGATCTCAGTCACACACTTCCAGTCACTGAGCTAACTGAAGCTGGTGCGCAAGACTGTAACAACATCCGACCACATCTTAATGTAGCGCACCTCAAGTCGACAGCACTTAGTATTTATGTAGGAAAAAATTATGATTTTTTTAAAAATACATTTTTCATAAAAAATTTAATAAAATTGAAGAAAATTGATACTAATATATTTTTTTGTGAAAATAGCTAAATACGTCAAATATGTAATATAGTACTAAATATGTAAAAATATGGAACAAAAGATTGATATTGTGTTAGGATGGCGACGATTCGCCAAGATTTCAATTTTAAGAACGGTAAGTAGAAAGACAAAAAATATGTAATTACATAAAAATTCGGTCTCTATTAATGAGTGCAAACGAGACAATTTACAATTAAATTTACATATTAAACGTTAGTTTAATACGTTCTAATAGAGGAACTTAATAAAACGTAAGAGACTGTCAGAACTTGAAGCTTCTCAGTACGAATTATTCCGTTCTGAGACGAATTGTGGTCAATGTTGCTACCAGAAAAAACCAATGTGTTCTTTTATGGCTGTTGATTAAGAAGGCTTTCGAATTCTTGTACGACATGACGAAATGTCTAATATTCCTCTTGGTTTCTAGAAGCCATTTCATTCTTTCTCGCGCAAAAATGAAATGTGTGGAATGTTTTCTTTTCATAACGTTTCTGAAGCGTGATATTCATGCAAATGGAGATGGCGACGCTAAAATTGTACGAACTTTGACTTCTTCGAAACATGCATTGATAATTCATAGCAAGTGTTCTTTCTTCTTAGTCACAGCGAAACACATAACTCTGGGTGACATTCTTATTCTTCAGAGAAGATGAGCAATGCATCTGCTATCGCTTTTCTCGCCCCGTTGACAGCGTCCGTGAAAACTCGACACTCGAATGCACATTTTCTCTATTTGAATGGTTCATACAGTATATTTCTCCAGATAATAGAGAGTTTGTGCACCCTCGAACGTTAAAGCACCATCAATCTTCTGCACATGCGCAGTTTAAGTTTCGCATCACTTCTAGGCATGCGCAGAAGATCGATAGTGCGGTTCGCCAAGACGGGCACAAACTCTCTAGTAATTATTTAATCATCCAAAGGTAGCGCTAACCAAGAAGAGTAACTGTGCCGAAGGATACCTTTAATACAAAGCATGAACCTCAGGGTATCACTGACGACGTAAATAAAATATTATATTTCATTCAGTGCCACGAGTTTAGTTTCCATTAATTAACATAATTTCGCGTGCTCTATGAAGTTTCATACGTTACAATAGAGAACAAAGTGTTTCCTGTGGTCTCTGTCCTCTGTGGTTGCCCTGTGCCTTCACTATGATCTGGCGTGGAAGGCTTTTGTGCTTTGACGATCCGTACGAGTGGCGGCCAAAACAGGTGGCTGTTGGATGAAGGCGTGGTCCAGGTGTTCGGTGGTAGAAGGGGCGTCGCGAATTTGGCATCCATCCTCCCTGCCAGCGTCACCAGGCCACGTGCTATTGAGCGTTGGCAATCATGGGCACACTGTGCTGTGGAAAGAACTACGATTGGACTTCGAAAATTTATTGACCTTTGACGTTTTTCAATTTGCGGGCAAAAATTGATGTCGTAGACTGATTTTTTTGCCCGAAAAGAATTATTGAGCATCGGTTTCGAATTTTTATTAACTCGAATTTTTATTAAAATTAGAATATTTTGTCGCAATCATCATTTGTCGGACGAAATATTGTCCAATTTAAAAAAAATTAAAATTAGTATACATTTTTCGTTTTGTGATCACCGTCGTCATTTGCTTGGCGAAAACATTGCCCTCCAACTTTTGCCTGTTTCCCATGTTCGATGATAATGGAGAATCATCGAATTATTCACATAGATGGACACTGTTCTTATGAAGTAACTATTAATTTCCCACACTTTACTTGGGAAGGGAATGTTCATATTCGTATGTTTCGATGAAAAGAAGGATTGGAGGACTTGTAGAGGTAAATGTTTTGAAGTTACGGTTTACTTGCAGACTAAATGTTTGATATTAATTAAATGTTTCTACTTGAGCAAATCTAATTATCCATCTCTTTCTTGAGTGTAACAAAATATTTTTGTAATAATACACCTTGAATTCTGAAAGGTTTGTTGAAAATAATTACGTATAATGTTTCCCTTAAAAAATACCTTTGATGATTCATATCGTCGAACTCCATCAAAATGTGAATTTTCTTAAGAAAATTAAGATGGAGAATCCTGTTTTTCAAGATATATTTCCTGATCTTGGGCTATTAGATACTTTTTGTAAGTTCTTTCCATTTATCTACGGCTATAAGTTTCCCCTCCAGTTTGTTTGGAGATACAACTTGATTTCCCCACTCGCCATGAAGGAAGTTGGAAATTCATGGCTAATAATATTTTTGGGAAGGAAATGGGGAAGCCCCTGGGGGGTCGGGGTGGCGATGGCGAGCAGCGCAGATAACGGCTCAAGGGCGGCGAGGGGCGTAATCGAATCAGCGGCGCGTGCTCACTCCAGGGGCATGGGCGGAGGGCGATGTGCGAGGGGTCGTCGCCCCGTGGACGGCGCCGTGAGTTGGTAATGGCAGCACAATGCGGGTGGCCCAGGCGGCCTTTCGGCAGTCATTAGCTCTCGGGCGAACGCGCAGGGAGGACACGCCCCCTTCAGCGCCTCCCGCCTTGCCTCCAAACCGTTGGTCCAACATCGATGGGTACAACGCTATATTCCCCTTCGTTTTCTTCTTGTTTTTTTCTTCTTTTATATTCTCCTTCTTCTAGCACTACAGTACTGCGGGAATATTGATGATTCAGTATTCACTGACACTTGGCTTTTCCGGGCAATAATGAAATAAAGAAAGATGATCTTTGGGCATTACTACGCGTTACTCATTTATTTGCTTTTGTTTTGTGCGTCAGGAACAAAGTGTGAAAATATTTATATTTTAAACGGCATGCGCACCTATTGTTCTAGTGCTGAACGGTTGTCGTTTTGAATACTTCGATTAAAAACATTCCCACTTCTTTTTTTTTTACCAAGAACTTCTTGTTCGACATTTACGCTGGCAGTCTTGAAAATAACCACGTAATTTGTGTCGCGATAGCTTTTCTTTTTATCGCAAGGTTCACCCTTCCGAGTTAGTGCGCTCTTAAAGTGGGCCTAGGGAAACGCCTAGCGGAGTGGCAGGGGTCAACAATTTACGCATTCGCGCTCCTCCGCGACAGACGACGCGGCGAGGCAGGGTGCCGCCCACGCGGCGTCGCGTTGCGTCGCGTCGCGCCGGCCGCGCCGCGCTGAGCCGCTGGGCTCCGCTCGCAGTCCCTCGGGGCCGGCGCTGCGCGGGGCGGGGCGGGGCGGGGCGGGCCGGGCAGGGCTTGCTTGTCAAGGATTAGGGGGCTTTCCATCTGGCGGCCGGCGCACCCTGGCCCAGCGGACAGGGGATGCGCGCGGAGCACATTTGCTGCGTAGGCGGAAGCTACCGGCCAGGGTCGTTGCGCGCGTGGATGACCCGGAGGCGCTGCGTGATAGGATTGTGTTAATCCTTCTCCTAATATTAGATTTACACACACGGTACACCCAGTGTAGAGAAGATGTAGAGTGGTGAGGTAATGTCAATAGGGAGAAAGAGTAATTGGAAACCTTTGCTCACATCCTACGTCAAATTTATAATTATGTATTTTAGAATATTTTTTTAAAAAAATTATTTATTTATTTATTTATTACACAGGTTGTTTTGCTTTCTATATTTTTCTACCTGTACTAAAACAGTCAGCTGTGACATAAAGCCATACAGTCTCTGTACCTGCCTGAGTATTTCCTGGCACTTGCTTCTACCGCTACTCGAGGCAGGTGCTCAGCGGAAAACATGGGGGGGGGGCTGAAAGCCCCTTTCAAAAATCTAGTAATTATTCCACTGTAGAAAACGAACAGAAAGAATAAATGACTCTAATTTAAATACATAGTAACGTACATTTTAATGTTATGAAATTTAGTAATCCCGAACAAAGGAGTAATAAATTTCAAAATCTTGGCAAACAAAAAAAACATGTTCCTCTACCCGGTCAAAATACCATTAACTAAATAGAAATATTGTCCAAATACTCTAAATTACGGCTAAATATTAAATTTAATGCATTTGACTAGTTAAATACCGTTTTAGCCCGTGTGGCTGCGAGTAAGCTTTGTAGACAGAAATGTCGTTGGCACGAGTCACTAACGTTGGCGGAATTTCGACATCCGAGAGTTGCTGGTCTTGACGAAGGATCTGCTCTGAGCGTTCATTTCCGCGGATGCCTCTGATGCATTAGAGGCGGATGCCGGAGCGACATCTTAAACAACATGAGACCTCAGACCGCCCTGGATACTTTCTTCCTCATCCTGCTCGTTCCGCCATTCTTAGGGCCGGAAATCGGGCTGATCCCTCATCTCAAATTACCCATCCGCCATTGTACAGAAAGACATCGGCAGAATCACGTAAATCAGGTCAAGGTCAAATGTCGAATTTCGCTGTAGCGGCTTGGGAAGAACACGAACAAGAAAAAAATTGCTGACAATATGTTCGGTGCCATTCAGTCAGAATCCTTTTAGATGCAATCACTTCGAATGCAGAAAGTTCTGTAAGGTATAGACTCTACAAAGTATTTTTATCGCATTTTCTTTTTTGTATCCGCCGTTTTATACGTCGAAATTCTGCCGACATATTAGTATTCGTATTCGGCCAGAACTTGTGAATACCTCTGAAAAAGTAATCCAATGTTCATGTTAAATTTTCCCCTCGTTTTTCTTGCAATCTATACTACGGTGGTTCTGTGGGAGCGGCAAGCAGACAACCGTGTGCAGACGTAGCTCCGCCAACGCCGCACAAGCCGAAATTGGATGAAATGTAAACGGATAGACCGGAAACCCGAACCTAATTACATCTCCACGCCGCTTCCCCTGCATCCTCCACCCACCCTCCGCGCTTCGCTCTCGCTTCCAAACTCGCGCGGAAATATCTTCTACTTTGCAGATCGTCCCGCGGAGCCGATGAAGCGAAGGCGGCTTGTTGGCTGTGATTGCGAAAGTAGGAGCTTGTTTGGAGTCTCGCCGCGGACGAAAGGAATTGCAAGCGGAAGTCGGAGAGCGGGGAGCTGGTTTATGAAATAGAAATGTGAGCTGGCTTCATCAAGGTGTTTTGCGCTGGGTGTGGAAAAGTGAATTTGGGGAGGAAGTCGTGAGATGTTGAAATTTTTTGACAGTAATTATGTGGAGCGTTTTTGACTGCGAACCTTCTTAAAGGAAATATTTTGAAATTATTTTTATTATTACTACTCGACAGGTGGTGTTGTATTTGATGTTTGAGCTATAGTGCTACAATACATGTATCGCAAAAGTGAGGGGATAAAAAGGTTCACAGTTTTAAAATTTATGTTTAATATGTGTTGATTTAGAATGTTCAAAACAATCATGTAACTACAATGTCTGCACGCGACATACTGCATACTCCGTAAGTCCGTAAAAACTAGAAGAAAAATATGTGCTGAAGAAATATTCCTAAAAAATCTCCTTAATCTAGAAAAGTCTTATTTGTTTAGTTCATTATTTTTTATAAGTTTGCATCACCTGCATTTATAGTTTTATTAACAAGTCTTAAATGTATTTTAAGGTTAATTATAAGTCTGTAAAACATGTATAAGTTTTCATCTGTTGCTCAGGAGGACTTCCGAAAAATAAGCTCCAAATTATATGTTTAAGACTTCTTAATATAATACCCGTAAATTTCCTTGTGCGGGTTACCAGATCGTGTGTCATCCTCACATTATTCATGATAGAATAGTGCAGAAGTAAATGAGGTGATGGAGAATAAATATCAAGAGAAGTAATATTGCATGACATTTGCTTATTGTTGTAGTTTGTGATTACATTTTCTGCAGTTGCCATGATAACCAAGCTCTTCATCGAAGAGATTTGTTATGTAAGTGGCTAAGCGTTAATTCTTTAATTACTCACATTGTTACTCATTTGGTCTGAATATTGTTCAACAATAAATACTAAATAAACTGTCAGAATTCAACTTACTATGTAGCTCCAAGTCATATTTTTCGAAGTTTATGGGGCAAAGAGTTTGCGGCACGAGAGAATTGATGTTCTCTGAGACAAGGGGAAAACTGGGAGGTTTAAGGCAATGTAGAAATTCAGATATTTTAACTTTGTATACACATTGTGATTTATTAAAGTGTGAGTCAGTGGCAAGGAATTCCTATTTCCGTTACGTAATTTTTATTACAGATACATTGACAGATGAATAACAAAGTTCGTTTAGAAATCGGTAATTGAAATAATGATGAAGATACCATTTGTGGCAACTGCATCACTATTTCACTATTTCAAGTAGAAAAGTGACAAAATGACAATTGGAGGTTTTCCACTTATTGCAGACTTGCAGAACGTGGAATATTATACCTCTTATCTCCTAACGAAGATTCTCTTTCCCCTTATTTTATATTTGAAACTTGAAACATTAATATTGGCAATAATATAACAAACAATACATATTTTTTATTTTATTTACCTATGAATTTTATTTATCCCCTCGCGCGGCTTGTGGACAGCGTGATAGTTTTCTGTGATGCGGTCCCGCGTTCGATTGCCGGCCGGGGAGAAAATGAAACTGGTTTTCCAAGAAAAATCCTCTCAGTTTCTATAGTTAGATGAAATAAAAAGCACAGGCAAGCCAAATAAGCTAGGTATGATGATGGGAATTCCTCATACTCGCCACGTCTCCCTGACCCTCAGGCGTAGATAGTAAATAAAAATAGGACTTAGGAATGGAAACACCGCTAGCCAGCAAAAGACGGATTAATTCGACCCTAAAATGCTAAATACACACTTACATGTTTTATCATTTGATTTATTTAGTCAAAGATCAGTAAAAATTGTATATGACGTATGAGAGAAAAGTATCATGTGCGCACGTTTTCTTGAGCTCCAGATCCTCTTCCCAACTTTTTAATTATAAATTGTTGAATGATAAATCAAAGTTTCAAAAAGAGGTTCGAAACATTTGAAAACTAGACATTTTTGCTACAGAGTTATAGAAAAGTTATTTGCACCGGTAAACGAACTGCAGATTTGATTTCTTATTATTGCTAACAAAATAGTAACACACCTCCGGCTGTACTCCTACCACTAGAAGCAAAAGGAGAACTCAACAATAACGTTCGCATAGCGAAGCTACATTTATGTCCAGAAGCAAAACAAGGGGCCAACTCAGCATTCGTCCAATGGATCAGAGAAACTTGATAAAAACCTGATTCAGATGGGGGTCATTGTCATCAACATGATTCTAGTTTTCGTGAATTAAGTGAGAATCGTGAAGTCGTAGGTTTCCGCGGCCACAGACATGTAAAGAATCTTGGCTGTCCGGGTCTGCTAGGCAGACCAGCCCTGAGGAAGATCACGACAACCAGAAACATCGACAACACAGCATTCGACGCGGCATCACCCGGACAGCTAAAATCATTGTGAGAGTCGTTTAAAAAGGCAATTTCACTAAACAAATGCTCCTAGCCGTAGTTTTTTACCTGCTGCGGTGACCATGAGTCGGTGGCGTGCCGTGCGGTGCACGGCGCATCCGTGCGGGTCGCGTCGCGTGCGTTCGCGCAGGGTCTCGCGTGCTCTCCCGGGGCGTCGGCGCAGGCCGCGGGGCGTGTGCGCGTGCGACAGCACTCGGCCCTCTGACAGCCCGGAGGTAGCTCGATGGAGGGGTAGTTCACATGACGGAGTACCCCAAGGCCAAGGATAGGACTCGCAATAGTTGCAGGTCTTTGGGAAGTCTCGAAGAAATACGTAAGTTCTCCATGTGGTTCTTGCCATTTAACGGTTAATCTGCATGTACGAAATGGAGTTGGGAAAATTGTCTTCTTTGGAAAATAAGTTTATTATAAATGATCAGATGTTTATTATAAATGAGTTTAATCCGTTTTCGGCTTCCCAAGCATGATAGGTATCTTACTTTTCTAAAAATATAGATTCGGAAAATCATTCATTAGTCTTCTGTTGATTTGTATTCAACACTTAGAAGTGTTGGATACACTGCGCAACTTTTGGAGATCTCTACTCTTTTTTACAAAGACTACACTTAGTGGATTCTGAAACATCCTGATGAACGAACAAAACAGAAAGCTTTCGAGTTTACATCTTCACACGCTCATCGTAATTCATTCCGTAAACCCGCGGCACGCGTTGCAGCAACAACGCAGATCCAATCACTTTTGTCAATTCCTATTTACTCTACGATCGCGGGCTTTATTTAGATTGTCTATCGTGCATTACCCGATGGCACGTGCGCCACTCATATATCCATTACTGCCTGCTGTTGGTGCACCGATCTAATTCAGATTGGCACAATTAGATTCATCAGCTGATGAAGACCGCCGCGTAAATCACTCGCGTAGAGCGCGCGCGGCCTTTCGGGAGCTGTGGAGCCCCGATTTACGAGCGGATGCGGGGACAGTGGGCCGCCCGAGCCAGGGACTTCGCTACTTTTTTTACCATATTGCTGGGGATATAGTGTGTATGTTCAGTCTGAAGTCCGAAATATGGCTAATAATGCGAGTAACCGGTTAATTTGCACCTTAGACAGACTGTTCAGAGGGAATGTCTGTGAATGATGTTGAATGGAAAAGTTATATTTTCATCCCGATAATGTTTCTACCAGACACAGAGTGCTGGCTTAACTTTGGTTATTGTTTGAGTGTTACGTATCTTCAGCGTTCGCAAGGAGTACTTTGTCATTAAATGGAAATTGTGTGTTTCATAGATTCAATTTTGTTTTATGTAAATCGCGAAGTCCGTAGCCTCCTCGCTAACTGGTAAATTCGTGGGGAAACGTATTCTGAGGTATACAAGTTCTGAAGTTAGTTTAGATAAAGTGGTTTCTTGTAAAAATATATTTACAACTGACACCGTGAATCAAGAAACGACATCGTCTCTCACTTTCCTCTAGCAATCTCACCCCTTTTTATCACATATTTATTATTCGTTACCGTAATGTACTTCACCTAGACTGGCCACCTCATGTTGTCCAATATCAACTCCATCCAGCTAGTCTGAGGTATGCTTCCAAGATGTTTCTACTTCGGACTTTATCCATTAATTTTGGATTTAGCCAAATTTGAACGTGTCGTAATACTCGAAAACTGGATAAAAGACTGAAGATGGAGTAGTAGTACCCTTATGGTCGAATGTATCTGTCGAATGTGCTTAACTGTACATACAGAAGTGTTTGAGTTTCTTTTAAGGGAAGATAACAGGCCATGAGCGAGGGGGACGGATAACTTTCTTTCATTAATGAAATGAGTTAACCTGCCTCACGCTGTTGTTTGGCCCGGAATAGAAAGGGTTTATGCTAAGAACGAATTTCAAATCAATGTTCTCTGTGTCCTTCAATGACTGAGGAGATAACGAAAATACTGTCATTCCCAATGTTCACCATTTGCTTTTTTATATTTACTGCTTTAATTCTTGTTCATTTGACAATAAAGTTTGAAACTTTATCGCTTGGAGGCGTGATCGGATCTGTCTGTAAAACGCCACTAGAGCGAATATTGGAATACCTCTGAAGCTGGTAGAAAATTAACGTGCGAGGGATGCCGTCCCTTTCACAACGCGCTAAATAAACATCCGCAGGGGGCGGGTCGTAATCAGTTTTTCTAGGCGAAGCGGGCGCCCACTGTGTTGTTCTGCCCCGCCCCTCCCCCGCCCCTCCCTCGCGGCCGTTGCGCCGCGTGGGATGTCCCCTAATTGAGTGACAGGGAGCGCCTGTGTAAAACACGCCCGCGACTCACCAAGCGTGGAACTGCTAAAATCGCTCGACGCCCACGCATCCAACGAAAACGAACGATCCCATGATCGACCGCCAATAGCGTTTGGGAATCTCTGAGCTGTTGCGATCGTCATAGAGTAGTTTCTTTGGAGTTGTTTCGCGTTGAAACGGCTCTTTTATGGTGTTGAAAATGTAATTTCTCTAAGGGAGGTACTTGTCTAAATATAGAATGCTACGAGATAAAATTGGCGTGTCTGCAGGGTGGCAGATTTTTGTGCTTTGAAAATTATTCATCTGATTTAAGATGAACTTTTATACACAATTTCTTAAATGTTTATTAAATTCCAGTTCCTTCTAGTTACAACAATTTGGATGATTTTCATAAAATTGAGGACTTATATTTATTCCTATTCGATGGGAGGAGGTGTTGTTGGTTAATATTTTCTCTTTCTGATTGATCACTGGGAGGCAGATTTTGATGACTTAAAACATCACCAAAAATGATCAATCAAATGCTCTTAAAATGTTATTAAAATGTCCTGAAAGCAAAGAAAACTGACGTTAAAAATGTTATCTTAACCAGTTCAGATGAACAACTCAAGCTGTTGGATATATTACTGATGTAATCGAGGCTTCTTCCTTTCATTCAAGTGAACTCAGTTTGCAAACTTTTGGTTTGCAGTGTTCTTTACCAGGAAATTTCCCGAACCGACAATAGTGCTGATAGGCGTGACAAAATTACATACTCTCATCGGCTGACATTACAATTTCTGAGCGAGTAAATCAAATAGGCTACTCAGGAACTCTGTAAATTTTATTTAATTTCATTTATTTAGTCAAAGAAAAGTAAAAACGTGACGTATGGGGAAAACATTTTTTGCATCTCATAAATATTGTTTGAAGCAATTATCATTAAAATTATATTAAAATCGACGAAGGAAGCAAAAATGCTTCAAACTGATGAAAAAAAGGTAAAAAATGACTTATTAGTCGAAATCGACGAAAATGTTTTTTAAAAGTCATATAAATGGGCTATTTTCTTTTGCCGTAACATAAAATGAATGTCTATACTATACTATGTGTCTATACTAGTAATCACTGTTCTAAAGTGATAAAAAGAAAAATGATATTCATTTTAATGAAATGTCATTTTTTAGAAAACTTTTGTCACGCTCTCTGTTTATCTCTACGATGTGATGGACGCATGATATCTACGAGCAATTGGCCTTGAGGTGAAGCTCAGCGCAATACGCAACCAAACGAGTAGAAAAGAGTTGACATGGAACCGCGCGCTGTATATCTTCCGCTACTACTTCGGCATCACCAACACTGATGGGAGGAGACGCCCATTGATCTACAGGTTTGTAGTAATTTGCCCTTGCTGGTATTTGCTGGCCGCAAGTCTGGAATCCAGAAAGATCTCTGGTCTAATGCGCTACTTCTGCGGACCTAAACCTCGGCCAGTAGCCGCGTCAGGGTAAATTATCATTAAATCTGTTTTATTACAAAAAAAATAATTGAAAAAGCGTTATCAGAAACCTAAAAATAAACCCTACGTAGTTCCTGGAAAGATGCCGAGCTTCTTACAATGGTTTCGTGGAATTTAAAGTATTTTTTCACTTTGCACGCAAACAGGCCACAAGCGTATGTAGATAAATTGAGCAATCGCGGGCATCGACTTAGCACCCTTCGTCAGTTACCTCAGGTTAAAATTGTAGCATCAACTTGTAACAGACATGCACACTGTAGCTTGAAACCGAGTCTGTTTTTTACATCTGGTTTGTACTATATTTTGTGAAAAACGTTTTGAATCTGTTGCATTTTATTATTTACTTTTAGAATTTGGTCTCATAAAACGTAAAAATATATAATTTTTATTAATGAACATACGTATTTATTGCATCTTTGAATGTAAAATGGTTATTTCCGAAATTAAAACTAATGATTGTCAATATTTTCCACAAATTTAGATTCTCAAAACCACCCATTGTCTTTAACAACTCCAGCACGTAGATTTCTGCTGTACTGCTTTTCCTTCATTATTCATTATTTCCTTCATTATTCATGATTATCCATTATTCAACACTAACATGTTGTATAAAAACGTGCCTAGCGTGTGTCCAGGGGAGGATGTTCTATTTTCCGCGTTGTGATGTCATCAGCGCAGATTCTGCACCTGCCACTCATCCACTTGAAAGGCATCCTTTCCCTGGGCAGTGCATTCACGGCCAATCGCGGGGTGGGGCCGTCTGCATCGCGCTGCATTAACGTCCATTAGCTCTCAACCCCTTTAACCCCTGCGCAGAGTGCATCTGCTCAGGATTACTATAGGGGCTTTGGCTAGGAATTAGGGTATATCATCAGGCCATTCTTCATAGGCCCATATATCATTTATACACAAACACATTTATCCATACACACTTTTATACTTAAATGTGTGCGAAAGATAGCGGGTGCACGTACTATATGTCAGATGAATTTAGAATATTAGAATTTGAAGATTAAAGAGATGATTTAATCGGACGTAACTTTATAAAAATATTTAATCCACTTTGGTGATCCAAAGTCAAACTATCCAAACCGAAATCAGTTTCGTAATAAGTGTTATCAGAACATAAGTATTCTAATAATTCACGGCGGTCTATTAACATCAACAACTTCAGAACTAATACATGGTCTATTAACTCGGCCTGACGGTCTTGTTTGATACTTCTCTAATCTCGTATTGTAATAATGGCAATCATTTATTAAATAATTATTAATTAAATTATTAAAGTAAAAACATACCAAAAATTATCAAACTAGTTTTGGGGAATTCTTAGGAATATTAATTATCTCTGAATCTCGGCTGAAACAGTCAAAATGTAAGAATTTGTAAAGTCTCCTTGCAAATAGTATATTGTATTTTGCTTCCAAAAGAAATAGCATCCCCTTTGAACAGCACTAAGTGGAAGACAATGAAAAAACCCTCGTAGTTTTATTACCGAGGTCTGTTACCTTTGCTGGACGTACTACGCTTCTATTGGATTATGTCATAGGATCATATGCGTGTCACTGTGCCCAGTAATCAGGGCGACTTCAGTTGTAGCTCGCCTCTCAGGAACCAGAGGCCAATCCCGGTTGGAATCACTGTTCAAAATTCAGTTGGCAATGTAGTAACCAACACATTTAAGAGGATCGTTCTAGTGCATATTCTATCACCCATGCCATTTATTTCATATCCAGTAATCATTTTTAGTCATCACTCGTCATCACTCGTCGTCGATAATAGTAAATTCCTGAGACGTCTGTTCGTCGTAATATTAAAGCGCACTTCCATTAGCTCAAACTGCACAAGAAAATCACTGATTCGTTTAGTAGAAACCACGTCCGCCTTTCAGTTGTTACTCTGAGACTGCGATGTGCGGCAGATTGAGTTCTGTCTTTTGGTGACAAGGTTCATATCCTGTTTACCTCATATGGAATTTGGGGCGGAAAAATGAGGTTATTCCCTATATTCGAGCTTTGATTTTGTCAAAAATTTAATTATTTTGAAATATTATGGTAGAGCCGACGAGAGAAATGAATATTAGTGAAGGGAAGCAAAAAAAACAACAAACAAACAAACAAACTCAGGAAAACAGCGAGACCAACTGTTTTGTTCATCACAAATCCAAACGGGCTGCCATGTACTCCGAGAGGTGAAAAGCTAATGCTTTACGGCGTGGGGTCGTCGTATAAACTCAGGATAGGGGAATCAGAGAGGACGAGCAGAAGGGTAGAAGGTTGGCAGGGATAAATATGAGAAGAAACGGAAGGAAGATGAAGCAGAAGATGGCTTGCGGAAGTTACCACGTCCAGGTGTCTCATCTCAGCACTGCCACAGCTGCGACAAACTCTAAGATCTGGACACAAGTGCTTACTATAAGTGTTTGTGTATATGGGGAGAGGGAAAGGCAAGAACAAGGAAAGGAAGATCGCGCCTGGTCCGTGAACCTAATGTCAGGATACTGCTCCAATATTCAAGTCGAACTGATAGGATAAACCATGGAAAACAGCCATTGCTGCTCAATAGAACAGCCATTGCTAGAATTCTGCTCAGTCAGTGACTGAATTCGTCGCAGCTGTATAGCTAGTACCGAAAAGTCGTCATCAACGGAAGATGAACCCAAGGACCTCCCGGTCAACGATATTGCACAAGCAAAGGTGAAAATTGGAAAGCAGGCAGAGAAGAAAATCAATTGGAAATAAAATAATATTAGAGATAAGGATGAGAACGTGAAGGAGCAGGAGGGAACAAATTAGAACGAAAAGTAACAAAAGGATGAGAAGGAGTAGGAGGAGCAGGAAACGAACAAGAAGACAGAGAAGAAGTGGCCCGATGAGAGATGCCTTATCACGCGCAGCGTGCGTCAGCTGACACCAGGTGACGGAGCGGGGCGAGGTGAGGGGCGGTGTGTGTGGCGGGGCGTGGGGCGGGGCGTGGGGTGGGTCGTGGGACGGCGTAGGGCGGGGCGTGTGGCGTGGCGCGGGGCGTGGGGCGGTGCTTGGGGCGGGGCTTGGGGCAGGGCTTGGGCAGGGGCGTGGATCGGGGCGTGGGGCGGGACGTGGGGCGGGCGTGGGGCGTTGTATAGGACGGGGCGTGGGCGGGGCGTGGGCGGGGCGTGGGCGGAGCGTAGGGCGAGTCGCTGCTGCTGCTGCGCATTCCGGGCCACCCACGACGCGGTCGCCCGCCGCATTTTTATCTGCGCGAGCGTCGCGGGCGGAACGCGCGGGCGGCGGGGCGGCCGTCGCCGCTGGACGCGCGTAATCGCTGCCGTTTCCTGCGCGCGACGCGACGTTGATGGCTTCCTGGAGACGTGCTCCATTTCCTCACCCACAGGCTGACCCTCGGGTGAGCCGGCTGGCTACTAAAGCTGCGCTGTAAGCTACTCTCATGTCCGGTTAATGGTCATGTTGGATGATCATGATGCGGGGCTTCCAGAGAATATTGAATAGTTGAAATGTCTGGACGGTCTGAGAATACGTAAACCGGCGGAGCGGCTCAGTGGCAACATTATCGTTGTCTGTAGCGATTATGGCTAGAAGGTTATAAAGTTCGAGTCCCGGCGGTAGTTTACTTTCGACTCTAACTTTACATCTAGGTCGAATTCATCCGCTCTCTGAATATGAATTTTAGCGGCTGCTAAAATTTTCTACGGCTTTTTCTACGGCTGCTCAGGTTAGTTTTCCGCCGTTTCCCCGAACAATATGAATACCGGAACAGTAACCTTACAAAAGGGGTCACAGACCGCTCGCGTTCATTCCTTCTTATTCGTGTCACTTCCCCTCGCTTAACACGCACACACACATATACACACTTGTATGCACTACACTACCACTCAAGCCCAGGGGCAATCGACAATCGAGAGCTTACAAATTCTCCCTGATGGGGCGTTGTCCCCTTCGGAATAAACTCGTAAGCGGTGATGTACTACGTCGGCGCCGCATCTGATGCTCCAGCGGGTGAGAAACACCACTTCCCGTGATAGATCATGCTCTACACCTATGGGGCGAGTGACCATACCAGTTGACGCACCGAGAAATACCAAACAATAAGTAAATCAACAGAACAAGATGGAGATTTTAAATCAGAAAGAACTTCGTAGGTGTTGGTTTCCTCAAAAAGAAAGGGAAGTCAGTGGTTTCGTTTCGTTCTTACACCAACAGGAGTTCTGTACAAAAATACTAATAGTAAATTCTGTTAATTTAGTATGATTACAATACTGTTTTTTGTTAGTGCCTATATGCGAAGTTCACGTGCTTGAAATTGTATCATAAAAACTCATACACTTTATCATGCATTGTGTTATTGGCATATTTACATACCAGTGGCTAATTGCATATCCTTTGGTGGAAAGATTAGTCAACAAAGCTGATGAAATAGCACATAACGCAATTACATAACTCTAGATACTAGAAACTGCTGATCTATTTGGGATGAGACAAAATTTTTATTTCTCTATCTTCTTTGCAAATGTTATTGCAAAACTTACCACGGTTATTAGATTCATTTTCTAAGATAATGATGCCATGGACCTCATTGAGCAGAATCAGGGTCTTACTTGTGTTGTTGGTTAAATCTCATAATTTAGCACTGAAGACAACGGAGAAAAAATCACATTGAAAGCTTCTGTACGTAAGATTACATGGCGTAGAGTAATGACACATTTCTGTATTAATTAGGGCAGTAACTTCCTTTCGAGGCTAAAATATTTTAATTTTTAAAGCGAATAATTTACATCCAGCAAATTTGCAAGTCTCTTGTATCATCTCTATAATTTATCTTCAGAAATATGTTTTATAGAAATTATTTTTGGTTGTGAAAAAATATTATGTAGTACATATTAGACGTCAAGTCATTAAAAGTTCATATTCGCGCAATCTTCTCTCACGTGATCTCCGCTAATTCGTAGTACTTCAAAACTGGACTATTGACGTTTAGAATCTCTTACATTACGAAACCAATTCCAGCAATTTCAACCAAAACGATTCCCGCTTTTCGCACCCCCGCATCAATGCAATCGACTCGCCTGCAACAAAAAGTTCCCTTCGATCTCCGACATGAAAGCCGCCCGAATCCCACTGGAAGGTCTCTCTTTGCAACCCGCATGGCGTCATCGCAAGCTTCCTTTCGGCAGCAAAGTGTTTGTTTACAGAGGCTCTTTGAAGGAGTGTTAATATACTCCATCACTCGCACAAAGATGAAAGTTGAATCTCTCCGTACTCAATTACGTGGGGCTTACACCGATCGTATCGCTGCACAAAGGGTGTACTAAGTTGGGGCTGGAAGATGTGTTCGTGGTTTTTTCCAAAGCGTTGCGTCTGGGCCTAGTAGGATCCCCTGGTTCATAAAGAACCGCTCTTTCCATCCATCTCTTCGTCGTCGTTTCCGCTCACGCTGCACTGACAGTGGCAGTACTGTGCAGGGACCATTTAGTGCGATGACGTGTGATGCAAACTATGGTGTAGCACATTCTTCATTCGTTTCCCGCAACAAGGTTTAGACACATCATAGTTGGGGAAATTCTAAAAACCATATTCAATATTCATTTCTGTACTTCCTGGAATCTTAGAAACTCTTCTGTACTTATAATCACAGAAAGTACTGTGAATAAACCCTGACAACCTGATGCGGTCGTTTAGAACTCTTAGAATTCGTGCATAATATATTGTGTATTGTTGTATATTTACTTAGAATATGGATTATTATTTACGTTAGATTATGATAATCAATACAAATATCTATTAATAAGATCCATTTTTGCTTTGGCAAATTATAAAGTAAAAGCATATGCTAGTATTTTATTGCCTATTCAATTCATAAAAGTAAATACTGAATTTGTATGAATGACTTCTGTTACAGTTACGAAAATTAAATACGTATGTATCAATTAGGATACACAAATAGACTGCCATTTAAATTAAATAACGATGAAACAGTTGAAAGTGGTTAGGTCCGCAGGAAAAATATGATCTCCTTCTCCGCAGAGTCGCACTTTATGTAGCAGATGCTTCATTAAGAAATAAAATTGTTTTTTATCGTCTTCATAACATCACTCCAGAAACTGTAAACATCCGCAGTTGAATTTTGAACTATTTTATTGTGTTTAAAAACTGCTACCCGGAAAGTCGTCTAATTCCTTCTTGAGGGGGGGGGGGGCTGGACAGGGTCAACTTCACAGTGGGTGACATCCCTCTGCCTCGGAGTGGCGTTCACAGTGTCGGAGCTAGACAATTTTGGGTCCGGGGGAATGCTGAAACGTATACCCGCCCCCCCCTCGAAAAAACAAAATTCGGAAAGCTGTGTCAAGAAACTACATGACTTACTTTATTTCAACAAATAACAAAAATTAGTTTAAACTAGAAAAGTATTTTGGAAATATATTTTAAATAAAAGTTTTAAATAAAAGTATTTAGTGATCAAATAATACATTTTCCATTGTGATATTAAAACGCTAAAAAATGCTGTGTTCAGTTAGTGTTTAATTAAAATACTTGTTAAATACGTGAAGTAATAAATAAGAATTTCAGTAGAACTTATTTTAATGTTAGCGTCATTTGATTCATTTTATACCAGGAGCGGTGGCTCAGTGCATCAACTGATGTCACTGTGGTCCTAGGTTCGAGCTTGTCAGTTAGGTCCAATTCAGTCGCTGTCTGGAGGAGAATTTTAGCGGCTGTTGCTCTGATCGGTAGTTTTCCGTTGTTTCTCCGATCAATACCAGGCGAATGCCGGAGCAGTACCCTAACAAACGGGCCACGGACCGTGCGCGATCTTTCCTTCCTCTTCCTTGTTCTATCCTCACCCCTTACACACACACTTACATGCACTACACTACTACACATGTCGGGAGACCGGTCGGGGACTTAGAACTGGTCCCGGCTCGGGCGGTGCCCCGCTGGTGGGAGATTCCTAGTTGGGGAAAACCCCGCTAGTCGACGGTAGGTCGGCGACGAATCTCGCTATCCAGTTGGAGAAGATCCCCGCCACCTCCCGATGAAAAACATGTACTTCAGTTACGGAACTAATGACCTCAGTAGTTGATGCGCCCGGAATCACAATCAATCATCGATTCATTTTATATTCCTACCTTGTAAGTAATGACTATAATTAACTATTGAAAGAAAAAAAAATTAATTGAAAATTAAATGAACTATGAGATTACTGTACCGCGACTAATGAAATTGCGATAACGATTTTGTCGAGTTCTAATTTCTTTTTCGTTTTTTTACCAATTTTTCCCCAGCAGTCCTATCATCGGGCCCCTTGCCTTGCGGGGCCCCGAGCGATCGCCCGCTCGGCCCTTGTCTAGCGCCGGCACTGGGCGTTCGGCAGTGATGGGCAGTGGAGGCGCGGCGCCCTGGCCGTCCGCCCGAGCCTTGTGCGCTAGATACCGCCCGTGTCAACCCGTCCCCGCCGCCAAAACTAACACAGCATGTTCCCTCCCCCGCGGTGCAGCTACAGCCTCCACACTCTACTACTGTTTCGCAAACCCAGCACATTCACTCATGGCCAGGCGGGTTTAGTTTACTCCCTTTTTCAGAAAAATCAAGTATCTGGCAAAAAAATAGGTTATGTTTATATTCTTTAATTTTATTCATACATATCTTTTATCTTATATTTCATAAATAATACACTTTTTAATTTATTGTCCTCCTGTTCAACATGCATACATGTTTTTCAGGGTTGTGAATAGAATCATACATAACTTTTCGTTTATTTCCTAACTGTGGGTTTCCTGGAGGGGTGCGTTAAATGTTTTTGGTTTATTTTAATAATTTTATTTGTTTTTTGAAAGTAAATTGAAACTACAGAGAATGATCGTTGGTATGATTAATCGATGGAGGACATATCATTTCAGAAATAAACAGGAATACGTTGTAATTAATTATATGCGTGTAGACAACATATAATAGGTGATTAATATATAATTTATCTTTATTTTCACTAGTTTCCGAAAACTTGTAAATATTTGATGACTCATAAAACATCATTTAGAATATCTTAATATTTCATCACTAAAAAAAATACGTCAATATTATGACCCTGACATATTTGTGTTCAAACATTTCCTTGATTGTTGAATAAAAATTAAATCACGACGAAAAACCTAGTTTACTCTGAAATAGTATATTATTATAGTAGGGTAGTTTATGCTGTTCATAAGCGTACAATTAGTTGATATTAAAATTAAAACGCTTGTAATGTAAATTAATTGACCATAGTACAATCTCCGAGATCATAAAAGCGAATTTTCCGGAATTCTGGCAGTGGTCGAACATACGAGAGCATCGGAGTATCCTCGCAGAAAGTATCTGGTATCCAGAATACTGGAGCAAGGCAGCATTGGAAGAACCGTATTTCCAGGGGAGTTGCGAGGGTAGATACACAGGCTATTCTTTGAACGAGGTCGACGGCACCCGTGCTTTGAACCAGGTCGGCGAAGGACAAGCAGTCAAACGGAAAGATTCAGTGAGCATGTAACCGTGTTTTTTCCACGTTCAAAACAGGACAGGTTATAACTCTTTCGTCTTCTAGAAGTCTTTTATGGGACCATTTAATATTTTGTGGCAAAAATTTGAAAGCTTATCTCTATATTTTCAATATGAAATAAGAAAATATTTTTTTAAATGGTAATTATGTGGAGATTGGAGGGGAAGGATTCTGAGTTGATTCGGGAGAGGATTAGTCTAATTGAGGAAGAAATGAATATATATTATTCAAGGGTTATAATATTAGCATAACTTGAAATTTCAATATTTGAGATAAACCCATTAAGGCTCGCATGCACCTAGCTGCGAGCGTGGTCGAAATTCAGGTATCGCGCGCTTAATAATTGATTACAAAATGTAATGAAAAATGTTCATTATTCAAAATAGGTATTTTATACGTACGGAGTAATCTATGTCGAATTGTACTAGTACGTAAATCCTGTACAATTTAAGAGAAGTTTACTAATGTGGGACAGGAAATTAGCGAGAACAAACCATTTGAGTAATTTGTAGGGTGTTAAATAACTTGTTGAAAGTAATTGACTTCGACAATCCGGATACTGTTAATGAAAACCGAGTCCCGAAGTGTAGGGCGTTAATTCCCCTACCATAATGTCATTAAAACTACAATAGGATTATTATTTACAGTTTTGTTGTGTCACTGAAGGCATTGCCGTTAAAAACCGCTAACGGAAACTTCGGTAATTTGACTGATCCACTTATAACGATCATTGGATTACATAGAAGAATTTCCAGTGTTTCACTTAACATTTACGTAATTTTGATTTCTAGTTACGATTTCTTCGGAACACTTGTTTCGTGGAAGTGGCTGGTGCGGCATCAGTGACTTAACCCGCAAACATAGGCAAATCAAAATGATTCCCCGTAGAATACTTTCTGTGAATTGCATCATATGTACTGGATATATTTTACCAATTTATCATCAGTATTTTTGTCTTAGCTTGGTTGCGATTTTCCTTGCGAGGAAAATAACGAGACAGACGAAAATATATGTCACAATCACGAGATATAAACGCGTTTATGTTGTGTGTTGTTACGTTGTAACATTGTTGTTTGGTGCAATCAGTAGGAAAATTTTAATAACATCTCTACGTTTTCATTTCTATGGATTAGTTAATCAATGGATTTTTTTAAAATGATGGTACATTTCGTATTACTTAAAATATCGAATTCAATGTTTAGTTATCAGAATCTGTTTGTTTTAGTACATTTATATTCCGATATAATGGTCCATGTATACGTTAGCGACTAAAACAAATATATGTTTGTTAATATATTTGCCTACAATCTCATTGCGCAATCAGTAATTTTTTCCTCTGTTTCGATGCATGGCAAATTTCAGACACAATATATGTTTATTTTATGGCGCTACGTGCGAATTTGTATATAGTAATTATTTCCTCACTTCGCTCTAACTCTTATTATGATCCGTGTTCTCAAAATGCTCATTTTCCCTCTCTGAGTACCGGGGTTCGAATCTCGGTTGCCCATGTGTAATTTGGGGTTAGCTCCAATAAACAGATTCATAGAGAATTGAACATCGAGACTATCACTCAGCATATTTTAGCACCAATAAAAAGTTTTTACCCCGACTTGAACCTGGTTCCTCAGTACTAGATACTACAACTTGGGAGAGCCCAGAAGAGGTTTCACTAAAATCAAAACACGTCTCCCTAAAGATCAACTCAAACCACTATAACTATCCAAGTGGAGATTGTGTCTCACGTGTAAATGGGTTAAGTTCAATTAGTTTTAGTACCTCCGTGCTTTTCGAGTTATATATTGTTAAAAATTGTTTTCTAGCTGGTATTTGGGGATTGTTTGTAACCCTCTCCATTTCAAACCTGTAAAGTGGTTTATCCACTGTTCGAGTACAATAACTTTTTTAAAAAATTGGGGTGGGCAATGCGTGTTCGCGGCAGATTCTCCCGTTTTACCTGCCACTACTGCTTCGTATTTATTCAAAGCGCAACATCGCCACCGATCATTCTCAGTATGGCCGAAGACGTTAGGTACTGAGGATTACAATAAATACATATGGCCTCGTATATTTATTGTCTCGTATATCCCTTGCTTTTCATTCTTTAAAGTCGAAGTAGAAACTCGTTTTAGTCATTTTCAAAGAAACTGTTGTATAAAAAATTTATTTTTTGCATATTCATAAATTCATACACAAGCCTACTGAGATATTTGGAATCAATGAAGATTTCATTATTTATTACATGTACGGGTCGGCAGGACGTAGATAAGGAATATTTTCTCTAATACCCCGGAAATATTGGCACAGTTTTCATCGATTGCAATATTTCCTATCTATTGCAAATGTCAGACAGTCGAGCACTTTCGTTTGAGTCGTGATACCCATGCTTTTGTCTTGTCATCCCGAACTTCCTAGCAATGTACTTCACTTCCCTGTTGCAGCGTTTCTATCTACTTGTTTCGTTAACGTCTTGCAGTTTCCGTCGCCTCAGTCTGAAGGCAGCCGTTTCCGACGTCGCTTTTGTAAATACGTCGAGTTCTGTGGCAATGTCTTCCAAGACTTCAAGATACCGTTTTCAATAGGATTCGTGGACTCATGAAGACGCAGGTTATGCACAGGTGCACAGGTTATGAAACAGTTGTCAAGATTCTCAAATAGTAGCCAAGATTCTTCTAATATGTGAGTGAAAACTTTTAGTTGTTAGGTTTTCCCGAATTAATAATTATGAGGGGAACGAAAATAAAACGCGATGTGATTATTTAAACTACTCGATCTGTTAAGGTCGTAGATTCATATCCCATCTTAGGTATGAATAATTTGTGCCTGCTAAGTGTCAGTTTCTTTGAATAGGACCCTAGTCTTCCATTTGTCTTTATAGTTAATCGTAAGAATATTTATGAGGGATGAAAAAGAAAATGTTAATTAACACTCATATATATATATATATATATATATATATATATATATATATATATATATATATATATAAATATGAAAAGGGGCTAGTTTAGTCTGCTAGAGTGGCTGTGAAAACTATTTGATTCTTGACAATCATAGCCCCGAAAACTGTTGAAATAAACTACCCTAAAATATTTTTTAAGTACCTTTTGAGCATTTAAGAATTAAAACAATACCATTATTTACCAACTGTGTATTCAGAACCGTGTATTCAGTCGCAGAGATGAATCGTCGTCGACATTCGATGTCAACTATGTGACGTGAATTAGAATTTTAGAATGCAAAGTCATGAACGGTGGTCGTACAGCTGTCCACTCGCTTTAACTTGCTGCCTGCTTCTCTGCTAATGCGAAACTATGGGAAGCAAAATCTTCCATGAAGCTGTCAGATTTCATGACATTAGAGACACAACTGAACTGCAGAGTAGTACGTGCAATGGCAGCAGTACGGAAGAGGCAAATTGAGCGTGGTTCGGTCAGGACCGAACGTATGTATTAAGAACTGAGCATATATTTTGCATCTCATGGCTGAATTAGAAATGAAAAATTTTGTATAATTGAGTACTAATTTTTTGCGGCATATTGTTGAAAACGCCTGTCTTATGCCATGTAATGAATGTCAGATTATTGGCTGCCAGGATGGAGTTTTCAGGGTGTTTATTTCCTCTATCGAAACCGATTTAGATAGCACAACATTAAACAAGTCATTCGGTACCCAATAAAGTGATTCTAAGAAGTTTGTTTTATTGGCTTATGTTGAATATTCACCAATAAAACATATGCACATCTTACTGTGTGTTCTTAAATTGCAATTGAAATCAAGCTCCACAATGAGCACGTCTCGCAATTTAGCTGTGGGTTCTATCATAAATTTAGAGATATTTGGGATCAGAAACATTCTTTTCATTACAAAACCTAATAATGGTCAATATTTCTGGACATTATTGTTACCTTTGTATGCTAAAAAGCTTAGAGTTCGTTAATAACCGGGAACAGTGTGACCGGGCGTGAAATATGTTTACTAAAACTCACGAAACAAAGTGAACGAGCGATATTTTGGAAGAGAAGGAAAACTAATAGTTTTGTCTCTGAAAGTAACAGCACTTCAGAACCTTGTAATATTCATATTTCTTTAGAACTGTACAATATCACAAGTAAGGAACGATCGCATTTATAAACAATTTCGTTGATCCTCTAAATATGTTTGTGCATGGAGGAAGCGGAGTTTAAATCAGGAATTCTGAGGTGTCTCAAATCCCGATAACTGGCGGTTCAGAAGTCTAAAAGTTTGGTAGAGGTTGGAACAAGAGATATATAACAATGGTCGCTGAGAGGTATTCATAGTTACAGACAATCTTACCTGCTTATAAGCCGCTTAATTTAAAAGAAATGTTTCAAATGCGTCATAGTAAACAATTTTTCTCATGTCTTCACAATTTTAGAGTAATTGTAATATCCGTTAAAACTAGACTTAAAACAAGTCTACATAACCTGTTATGACAACTTACTGCAATACTTCCACGCTGAATTACTTTGTTAAAGAACGGACTAGATTACGGACTAATTATATATTTTCTCTAATTTTTTATCCAATATATCGAACAGCGAACCCCTTTAAGGGCTCCTGCTTCCTTGCTCATCTTGAGGAATACCGCAAGAATGAGCGAAGAACCTTAGTTGCAACGCAAAAAAGTTTATATAATATAAGAGGATTAATACTACGAAAAAGGAGCCAAAGTGGTTTATCAAAGGGGAAGCTGTATGAATAATTTTGAAGCTCTACCAACGTTTCCCCCGCAATTTCATATTCTTTGTCGCTTTTGTGACTGAAGTAAAATTCGGGGAGTGGAGTGAACTGCTTCAATTTTAACAGCGCTCTGCAAAGTTTTTCGTATAAAGTGATGCGTCAAAAACGTAACCTCTGACATTTTCTTAGTGACCTATCTGTAAAAGGTCGTGTGTATTTTTGCGCGAGGAAAATTCATGCTAACGAGCTGCCCAACGCTTCTTTTTGCAATGAACTGAATTTAATTCTGAATCATTGTTAATTAAAAATTATTTCCAAGTTAGTACTATTTCATTGAAAACAGTCATATACGCTGCAATTAAATTTCCATTTTATAAAACAAATTAAATTTTTCAGCAGATTTGTTTGCGTTCCGTGAGAATGAATATAATTTCTAATGCTCGAAGTAAAAATCTTTAAATAATACCTTTAGAGAAAATTATTGAAACTTCCAAAGGAAGTCTTGCCGCTGCAATGCCTCTGACTAGGAGGTCCTAGGGTTCGAGTCCAAACGATGGCGCATTTTCGACACTAGTTATATAGCTAGCTGGAATTCAACCTTCGCTGATCTGGTCTAGAGGTTGGCTGCTCTGATCGGTTTTTCGCAGTTTCTCCAATCAATACCAAGAGAATGCTAGAACAGTGTCTTAACAAACGCTCCATGCAACGAGCGAGATCTTTCCCTCCTAAAAGATGTTTACACATGTTCTCTTTGCCCCTTATTTTCAGGCATTTTTTCATACACTAGTGTTCGGCAGGTCGCGATCAAAAATGCTGAAAATGAAGTGTTGTGAGAAGGGAACTCGACAGTGAATGGATCCGAGTGTCTCGTTGCGTACATTTGCAAGTGCCTAATCTACAACATACCGTTTAGTTCTTATACTTTTACATTAAAATATAATTTCGTGGTTGAAATTAATCTACAACATAATATTATCCTATGAGCTTCATCATATCACTATCATACATGCTACAAAATTATCCTACAAAACCATAATTACGTGAGGGGTGGCAACACTGAGCGCGCGGCCGTGTGGCGCGCCGCCGCGAGCGCGGGGGCGTGGGCGGCGCGGGCTGGGAGGAGGGGGAGCGTCTGTGGGTCAATGTCGCACGTCGCCGTGGAGGGCGCCCTCGCGCGCGCGTGGAGAGGCCTCGAAGACCCTCCGAGAGCGCCTCCCCCTGCCCCGACTTCCCAGCGAACGCTCTCAGCGCCCCGCGCGGGCCGCGCTTGCAACCGCCACCGCCACCGCCGCGCGGGGACGAGCGTTAACAGCGCTCCTCGCACGAGCACCGGTCTGAATCGCCTAACGCCTTTGTTGGCCGCAACGCGATGGACGGCGATTAGACGATGCGGGTGACAATCACGCCCCGCAAAGCTTATAGATCTTTTTTTCAGTGCCTCACAGGGTGTAAAACAAGGCTACGCATTTATTCTTATGCTAAACATTTATCAACAAACGTAGGATTTAACGATATTTAATCGGTTGAAAATGTTAGTTAACGAAATCGAGTTAATGTATTTCAAAGGTTCTAGTGCATTAAAGACAGAACATTGAGAGGATTAACAATATTTTGAATTCAAAACAAAGCATTAATACAATATTTAAGAAGAATCTGAGACTAGAATTCGTCTAAAGGACGAAGAGGATGTTTCAAGTAGCTTTGATACTTGACTTTGATATATAATGATCAGCATCACATACCAACTGCCATTAAGTTTAGAATCTTCTTACTCTAATTTGGAAACGAGCGAGAAACTGGGTGACATTCCTAATTGTTGAATAAAAAGCTTTTCAATGAGTCTCTGCGAATGTGAGGAGCACAAACAGCAGTTGTGGTCTTAAATGAAAAAGCGTACACATATTTAAAACAATTGTACATAAATGTGATCTGCTTCAATTTAAAATTTTTCTGTATTTTCTCTTATTCGTAAACATTTTGAAGCGAGGTTAGTTCCGTAATATATTGTAAAATCCTTTAAAACACTTGAGAAAATCTATGGTTCATAGATCCTCTGTGAAAGGCAAGTGATGGAAACGTACCTTAAATATATTCATTGCTTTAAAACATACATTGTTCTAATACATTTCAATAAAAAGTCTTTACTAAGTTCATTGAAATTTCTACTGACAGTGTAATTAATCTGCTTTTGTATTGGGCGAAGAAATGTAGCTAATAAGATTTTTATCAGTATTTCATACTGTTTAATTATCAAATTATAGAAACGCACAAACGTACGTACAAAATCAAGAACGTACCTAGTCGAAGGATAGCAACACCTTTCCACTCTTCCATGTTTAAATGCCAGAGAGATAAATAAACTGTAATCACGAAAGACAATTCAGCGTGAGCTTCAAGATGTCCCACGCAACAGCTCTTTCGAATCGATGTTCGCTTAATGAAATCCGAACACACACTTCCGAGAGATTGCCCGGAGCGCGCCGACGGTCCCGCCACCGTCGTCCCACTAAACCCTGGGCGCTGTCTGCCGTGCGCGTCCCTCCACGAAAGGTGCTTCAGAGCCTCCGAGTCCTGCTCGCCGGCACGCAGAGGCCGCTGCACGCCAGGACCTCGTCTCCCGCCACGCCCACGGCGACCGCCCGCGACGTCCTGAAGGGGCGGTCCGCCTTGGGTGACACTTTTTACGGGCTGGCACTCTGCCGTACCTTAGCTTCTCCAAGCGCTGCGACAGTTCTTTTACCTCGTATTTTACGGATATATTTTAATTCGTCAATTTTCGCAAATATTTTCGCTCGTAAGCCATGGGCAGAGACATGCAAATTGAACAGATTCGAGAACATCTGTTGGTTTCATTAGTTCGCACGCAGTGCATTATATGTACTACAATGCGTATGCCGGACGTAAGACCCAAAGGATAACATTTTAGAGAAAAATAGAGGAAATTGTTACGCTTACAATATTGATGTACCGATCATCTTCTTTAAGAATCCATCGGTGTGTTGCATTGAAGATCCAGACAGGTCCCTCCTCTTCCTTTCTTACTGGGGTTTTCGTTATCTTCCCCGTACTTCCTCATGCTTTCACCCACCCATTCGTTCCCATTATCGAGACCCTTGTTGATTTATCATCGTTCCGCTTACACAAAAAATATGTAGTCGTGAACCCTCCTGGAGTCTCCCTTTGAAACAAACTAATGGTATATGAATTACATTTTATTATGTAATATTTTGAATAAAATTATATATTTGTTTTGCAAAATTTTGTAACAACGGTAAGAAGGCTAGGGGTGAAGCTTATATCTTATATCTTATACCACTGGAAGGTTGTGAATCTTTTATCTTTGAATACTACGAGATTGGTGTTAGAATTCACTGATCGCAGAGAGACATCGAGCACTACCGTATTGAGTGAATAAGATGAAAGGAAAGGAATTACATAAAAGACAAATAAAAAACATACAAATAGAGATGAAAGAAAATTACAAGGGTTTGTTTTTATACATTCAGAGATCAAAATTCTTTAACAAATGTGAACCACTTAACACACTTTTCTCAAACTGACGATTGACCCCCGAAGATCGTCTTTGGTCACGTCAAGAACCCTGAATGTAGACCCCCAACCGCTTCCACCCTTCCAAACCACACATCTTTAGTTTACTGTTCTGTGCAGTCAAAGTACACCTCGTCTTGCTCGACTCATGTTCCATTTTCTCCTCTCGCTAACCCACCAATCCAGCTGCTTGTATTATCTGCTTCGCCTCGTCACCTTCCCGGCGCGGCCACCGCCCACTCCTTGCAACCACCCCTTTCTCCAACTGCCGCTGTGCACTCTCCGCCCCGCCCGGCCCATCCCACCTTCCGGTTTGTCCTCTCCCATTTGTCCAGGAGCTCGCCCGCGTGTCTTTCCTTCCCCGCCCCTTCCCTTTGTAGCGGGGCCGTGGTCGATGGCGTTTCGGGCGCTCTCAATTTAATTAGCCCTCTGCCGGCGGCGCGGCGCAGCGCTGTGTGTCTAGCGCCACCATTTGCATAACGGCCAGTCGTCTGGCCGCTCAACCGCGCGCGGCGTCGTCGCTCAGCCGCCCCCGGAGAGGCGCCATTAAGCCACGCCTCACGGACGACGGCCGGGGCGGCGGGGATCGTGGGGTCGACGGGGGCGGGGTGGCGGGGACGGCGTGGCAATAGGGGCGGCGGGGAGATGCTTGGGGAGACGCGATCGCGTTCGACGACGAGGGACGGGTCCGTTCTGCGGGAGACGGATCGGGGCGTTCGACGAGGGCGGCGAAGCTAGTTGGGGCGGCGGGGTCGGGGTTGCGGGGTCGGGGCGACGGGGTTGGGGCGTCGGGGTCGGGGCGGCGAGGTCGGGGTAGCGGAGTCATGGTGGGGGGGTCGGGTGGGTGGTCGGGGTTCCGGGGAAGGGGTGCCTGGGGCGGGGTGGCAACAGGGGCGGCGGGATCGAGCTGGCAGGGCTAGTGGCGAGGACGGGCCGGAGTGGCGGGGAGTGAGACAACAGGGCGGCTGGGTCGGGGTGGCGGGGCTAATGCGGGTGACGGATCGTGGCGGTCGCCACGGGGACGGCGGGGCTACTTTGGGTGGCGGGGCCGGTGGGGCTAGTAGGGGAAATGGGGTTGTGATGGCGGGAGTGGTGTGGCAACACGGACGGCGGTGCTAGTTGGGGTGGGAGCGATAGGGTAACGGTAAGGGCAGGGGCGGAGCCAGCGAATGCGGAGGCACCTCAGTGAACGCGCGGTGCTGCTGAAATACTCTCGTTTTCCACTGCGTAGAAACCTGAGATGGGGGAAATCGATCGATATCTCAACGTTCCGGCCGCGTCGTAAAATAGATTTATTTCAAAAGTGTTCGAAATTATAAAAAAATATGTGTTATCTACAAATTGCTGTGATACTAAATGTTTAACACATTTTCTTGAGAGTGTAAAAAGTGAAAGCCTGCAATCATTACATTTAACGTATGTCAAATATTTAATTATGTATTGCGTCTCTTTCAAATTGTTTTAAAATTAAATCTAATGTATGGTTATTTAGAAATAAAAAAACATTTAAGAATATTATCGTTTTCCAAAATTAAGTATTTTTTAAATTTTATTTATTTATTTAAGTAATTTTTTAAACGAATTATATATTATAAGAAAATGTACAGACGTACTGTAGTGTAAAGAAGTATCGAAAATAAATGCCCACGAGATGAAAACCCGCCGAGATAATAACAGCAAAAAATAATCATTTTTTCATAAAAATCCATTTTTTGAAAACTATAATGAAGATGACAAGGATGTAAATAAATAAAACCTACAGAGAATGCATCATCAAGCTATTATTTGTATCTTAAGACATTTTAAAACCAATAAATTTGGTATCTAAATTAATTAATCTACAGTTCATTTTGTCCATTTACGTATGTATTTTACTCATTCACATGCACGTATCTTTTTCTCAGTAGTAGAACAGAACAATATTATGATAAAGAAAAAATTTCAATTATTTTCGCATGGCAATGTTCACTAATACTTTCTTCACTTTACTCCTTAAACTGAGCTTAGGGCCCTTCATCTCCCTGTATAGCTTTTCTGCGCAAAAACGCATTACCGCGAGCTCGGCAGAAGGCCGTATACACAGGCCAGCTTCCGCAGCGCGGCAGTAATGGGCGGCTGCAGTCGCTCGCAGATAACGGCCCAACTTTGCACGCGGAGAGTCCGTGCCGGTCCCCCCCCCCCCGTCGCCAGAGCCCTTCGTCCGTCAAACCGGATTCCTGATTTACGCCCCCATTAGTCCAACAATGAATGGCTGACGTAATTAGAAATATCGATTAGCGTGGCATCCGACGTCCGCGATGACAGCTGCCGGTCGGGCAGAGCGCGTCGCCGTTGCCCGGGATTACTGCGAGCTCCTCGATTTGCGTCTGTTGGGAGCTACGTCGGGACAGAAGTAGCGCTGTGCATGTGAATGGTCGATATTATTGTCGAAAGGCAAGTCAAACATCTGGGTTTACGGAGGATTGTATTGTATTTTCCTTAATGCAAATTGTTTGTGTTAACGAGTAAAAGTATTAATTCGTAATTATCGTTCGGTGATGAGCATGTCTTATTACGAGCCTAATTTTACTCTGGGGGCTAAAACTTGACTCGGTTATCTCTGTATTATAATGAATTAAGATGTTTTACCTTTTATCAGCTGTATGTGTGCTCTTTTAAGCAAAAAAAAATTTGCATTTGAAATTTTGTAATCTGAATTTTCTTAAAGAATGGCGTGAAAGTGTTGAATCTAGCTCAAAAACGCCCATGAATTATGAAACAGTCGCAAATTCACACCGAATTCAGATTGAAGGATTTTTGTGTTATCATTATGAAGAGTAATAATGTTGTTTAATCAAATTAATTTTCCGAATGCATTGTTGAGGTCTTTTGATTCTGAAACACCACAGCAAATCAAACAAAATATATTTGTGTTCAATTCCCTGGAGCATATACTAATCGTATTTTTGGTCCCCTTATTAATATTTCTGTGCGTTGACGAGAGCCAGTCGGAATATTAAAACGTTGCAGTGTGATTTGCGTCTCTTTGAAGTCGCTGACGTGGCCCATGCGCAAATAATGCTGGAATAAATCTGGCCTGACGTAGATAAATACCCCGGCAGCATTTCTGCGAAATCTCCTTATTACAAAGTCGCTCGCTTTGTCGACGTCTCCTGAGAAGACGTTCGCTTTGGCCCTCCCAAACGTGCTTGCTGCGTATTCCGCTGCAAGCATAAGCCTGAGGGGTGGGGAGTAATATTCCGCTATACGCAGCCCGGCCATGTCTTTGCCTTTTGTTCCTTTTGCGAAAAAAACATCTTACTGGGCTAGCACTGTCGGAGAGAAGGACCTTTTGCAGCAAATAAGCAGAATTAAAGTTATCTCCTTTTCGGAACAAATTCAAATCAAGGATGTGTTACCGTTTTTGTGGTATTTTCGATGTGTGGCGTTAGACGTACTACCTAGTTCCATCGCAATAACACTTGCAGATGGCCTGGTAATGAATGGCAGGTACATGGTAGTTTATAAATGCGTCTTCATTTTGCCTTTTAAGATGCCAAAATGTTCAAGATAACTTCGTCTCGTTTTCTCTTGTCGGTTACTTTCAGTTAGGAAATTTTGGCAGTACGGTTACGTTTGATGAAATTTAAGATTAGAATCCGACACTCCGAAGCAGATTTTTGGGCTATGGGGAATTTCAGGGAGGATCAAAATTGACATGATGAATGAGGAAAGGGATAAAAAAGAGATTATAATACACATATTTTTTAAATTATGTTGAACATTAACGACTTACGTTCTCTATTTAATTTCGATAAAATAATCTAATACTAAACTATTTTTACATTAATTAGCGTTAATACATTGATCATCAATGCAATATAGATTCTTTCACAAACAATGGGAACATTTTCTAACACTTAATACATTACGTTTCAGAAGAAAACTCTCTTGTAAAATTACATTAAACTCACATGTAAGATTCATCTATTGTGAAAACAAACAAAAAATGTTGAATGAAAATCCTTTTGTGTTTCCCCCCTTGAAAATATATTTAAAACTTCATGTGAGTGTGTTAACTGTAATGCTGGAGTGTGGTATGGTATGAATGCCCGATTATCAGGCTCGATGTAGCCGTTCTGTACGGCAGGGTGGCGCTCATGCAGAAAGATTAGTTGCTTGCAGAGAGGCAATGAACCGAGATAAAGGGAAACGATCGACTCAGTGTTTATGTTTTGTTAATATAATTTATTCTGAAACTCATTGGTATTTGCAAAAGAGAAATTTATTACGTTGTGGAAATGTTTAAATGAACTTTATTTAATCGAGTGTGGTGTAACTGGAGCAAATTTATTGTTTTCGTGAATGAAATAACGAATGGCGCTTAAATAAATGTTGAGTAATATTCGAGTTGAATTTTCCAGTGACATACAATTTTCTTATCTAAAGGTTTTCATTAGATGAATACATTTCTTCCTAAACCTCTAATGTAATTTTCATATGAATATAATGATAAATTTCAACGACTAAATAAATTTTTAAATGATCAAACATGATTTCATTAGTTCAACTCGTGTAAAGGAAAGGTACTGCTGGAGAGTGATATGTTTCCATGTAAAACAGTTACTTGTTCCCATCGTGGCAAAACGCCATTTGTTATTTATTTCAACACTTATTATTGGCCCTACTGAATCTCATTTACTATAATTTTTAATCTCATATGCTCTCATAATTTTGTATCAGTTTCTTGTTCTTTCATTAGAAGAAATAATGACCACCGAGACCCTTCAAATTCAAAACTGCTTCATCACTCAAATTATAACATTATACATCTCTATAATTTTTGATTATCCGTAAAGCCTGTTTTCTACCAGACCCTTTTATTTCTCTCTCAATTTTTCTGTCCTTTTTTCTACAGCTAAAAGTGAAACATTGTAAGGGAGAAAAACTTCCGAAAAGAAATACCAAACTAGTTTACTATCTCCTTGAAGTGACAACTCGCCGAACTGCTTAATGGAATGGAATATAACATCGAGGAATCGAATATAACGGATAATATAATAATCGATAATATAATAATCGAATATAACAAATATATCTTAATGGAATCGAATATAACGCGAGTTCAATTCTAGTATTAACTGGTCGCCCAGTACCTTCGACACTGCCCTAACATAAGACTGGAGAATTTGAACTTGAATCTGTTTCAATTGTTGAATAAAACAAACCACATACGAATACTACTTATTGCACTTCCTATAGGTCTGACACCTCTTCAAACATGCTCTCTTGATTTTTTTCACATTTCGAGATGAGGACGTCATTATTGTTACCGTCGTCTCATGTTTTATACAGTTGCTACCTTATCTATTATTATTATTATTATTATTATTATTATTATTATTATTATTACCATTGCTATTATTATTAATATTAAACTTCTGAGATGTGTGTACATCACGAACACGAAATCTATACTAATAATAGTAAATTCAACGACATGTAACCGACATCAATACCACAAAAAGAAGTGCGTGAATAGTGCGGAAAGCCAGTAGAAATTTGTAAGATAAAAGTATTTAATCTAATAGCAATATACTATAAAATAAAATGAAATAAAATTATAGTATTTTATTTAACTTTGAACTAATTTCATTAAAAAAATAATCTTAAACACTGCGGTTTATATATTTTTTTTCTTTTTTCTCTTTCATAAGGATTGAATCTGAAGAAAGACCGGATATTTTGTTAAACATATATCAAATTTAACGAGGAAAACAAGTCTTAACCCTCTTTGGTAAGCTGTCGCCCTAGGGGACGTTAGATTGTTTTCGAAGATCCGTTCCGATTTTATTTCCCTTTTCGTTTAACGGCACGTTGGTTACACACCTTTCACCCTGCACAATCTTGATCGGGATCTGCCGCCTCCACCTTTCCACCTCGGTCGCCATCCTTTCCTTTGACACCGCCGCCCCCCGCCCTCACTCACACACACACACGCAAATACCCGACGCGCCCTGCGTTCGTGCCGTCACCGCACCAGACGCCGGGCACTGGGCCAATGCAGGCCAAAAGCACGCGCGTCAAATGGAAGAAAAAGCGCAAAAAGTATTAAGGAAAATATTATCAGTAAACACTACAATAGGCAAATTATTACAATATATTACTTCGAGCTGAGTTGGATAAATGACGGACTTGGCTTGGATAAATGACGAAATAATATCCAACTGTTACCACACCAATTGTCAATTGTGGTGACAGTATAATATAAATATAAAACAATATAATAAAAGGGACAGTGTGTCTCTCCAAAAATAGTAGACAAGATGACACTGGACGTAAATCAGTAGACCAAAGTTCGATACCGGGTGACAAAATCTTTGAACAAATTTATCAAAGATATAATTAAGGTTTCACCAGAAAATGTTTTTAAAAAACTGATAGAGTTCAGATATCTCGGAAAAATGTTACAAACTTCTAGGGTATGTAGGCAAGAGTCTAAAATTACTTTCTGTCAATGAACGTGGATGGGAAATCTCATGTGACGAAGTTCCACTTTTGACATTTCCTCCTGATTGTCAGGCAATTCCATTCACGTATGTTCTGCAAGTAAACGAATTATCTTTGCATCGGAAGGTGGCCTGACAAACTCCAATATATGATGAATTATTTACCAGTCAAGTGCAAATGTCACGGATGTAACTTCGTTTACGAAGTTTTTGATCATCCACCCTTTCCCACATGTTTTCCAAGTTTGTAACAGTTTTTTCTGAGATATCAGTATTATTATTTTCAAATGTCATTTTCAGTTCATTGTATTATTTTAAAATATCAAGAACATCCCTTCGAGAAAAATATAACTCTTCATGAAATAAAAGTGAACACTGCAAAATGAGATTAATCTTTCTCCAACGTATATTACAGAATAGACAGAATGAATTGAAGAAACAATCCTCTCTTAGTACAGACTAAGAGAGGATTATTTCTTCAATGCGATATTTGTATACATCTCTGCCTTGATAATAAATAGTGAGAGTAAACAGAAATCTTATAAAAAGTTCATCAAAAACGTAAACTGCTCATTGTATGTTGTTACAGTTTTATTTGTACTACATGTTTCACTTTTCAACTGTTTTTGTCGAATAACGTGTTCGCCTGGAAACGTCAGAAAGAGCACTATGCGTTGGGTGTCATTTGGGCCCAACGTGCGACTCCGCCGGCGTCGCCGTCCCCGCCGCTCCCGCCCCTGAGCGTCTGCCACCGCCGCGACGCCGCCGCCGCCGCGTTCGGGTAGGTTTGCTCTCCTGCGGGAGGCTGCGTGATCAATACGCAGGGCGGGCGGCGCGGCGAGGGGCGGGGCGCAGCTGGCACGGGCGCGGGCGAGGGCGCCGGGCGCGGGCGTGGGCGCGGGCGCGGGCGGCGGCCGGGGCGTGCGCGGAGGCTGGGCCAGCCCGCGCGGCGCCCGTGGCGCCCCGCCACGCCCCCTTCTCCGCCTCCGCGCCGCCCTGTGGCCCAGGGTCAATGCCCTGTCCCCGCGCGCCGCCCGGTTTCCCTCTCTGCGAGCCCCGACACGCCCTTAGAGAGCGGCGAGCGGTGGGCGAACTTGAAACCTGGAAACCCCCTTTGCATTTCGGTTCAGGTCGCACTAATATGATTTTCTATACATTGTCTCTATTGATTTTTAACGTATGTATTCGTATTCTTTTCCGTCATCCTAATGAAATCGTTAGTTTCTCTATGTGTATAAATAGCGGGAATTCTTGAAAAACGTTCTTAATATTTTGAATACGAAAAACGTCATTAGAAGACAATTATTTGTAGAAACATAATAATTGAATATTCATGAACATTTATATATTTCGGATGAAACATACATAGTTTTCACTTAAAGCTTCATGAACTACAACCTTGACCTTTCAATTAACACAAATGATTATGTATAAATATTTATGTAGAAATATGATCGCCGTTCGTAGAGCTAACATTTGAAGCGGTAAAACTCAAGACGTTTAATCGTTCCCTCGAGCCCACTTCTGAGAGTTTAATAGGCCATGATTTGCCAGTCCAATCTCCAACCTAAGGAGCGGAAAGAGAAGGGGATACGGAATTCTCGAGTTTGAGACGGTTCAGAGCCATTAACTTGGTACGTCCAATCGACCGATGATATTAGTGGAAATCATAGAAATTCTTATAAACGCATCCACAATGCGCACACACCCTCCAAATTTTCTTCAAATAATCTAACTTTCGCCGCGAAATCTGATCCTTTTAGACACGAGTCTTGAAGTTCGCTGGGAAGTGGGTGCGCGCTGAATGCGGTTTGTTTGATATCCCGACTCTCCGCGTGCCTCCGTCGCTTCCCTGCGCCCTCCTCAGTGGCCTCCGCGCCGCTGCAGCCGCTCGATGGGGCTATCGATCGCGGCCAATCACTGATGTGAACAAGCTGTCGCGCGCTACGATTGTTTCATCAACGCGACCTCCTTTGTTGCTTCAGCTCTGACATCCGATGCCGACAGAGGGGCGGCTGCTAGCCTTATGAATGGAAGTGGCTGATCAGGGTTGATCAGGCACTGCTGAACATGTGAGGATATAGAAAATGAGAGCAAGATTTTGTTACTTTTAATACATGTCTGCACGTATTGATCGGAAAGAAGCTCGTTAACAGGAAATATCAAATCTTTCGAAAAATAAACGATAACGTACAATATAATTTTATGTCATTTGAAGTACAGAAAATGAATCTTCGGGCTGAAAAAGAGAGTAGATGTGTTTATGAATTTTTATAATGATTACTTCCACTAAACGTCTCTTAATTTTGTGATTAAAACTTGAAATGCATGAAAAATAATTTATGCTTACCGCGGTGTTATTCTGTATTTTTCGCTGTATTTCATCATAGTAAATTGTAGTGATGAATAACAAAACAGGTAAGAAAACATCCCATTTTAATTTTTTATTTGTTAAAAATTTAGATTTCAGAATCGTGCCTGATTTCTAGCTTATTTTTTCGTGCATTCAAGCTCGAGTAAGCTTCATTTACCGCAACCTGAAATGCTGAATCCTTCAAATATTCCAGTGCTCTTAACAACGGATTTTTTATCAATTAAATAAGTAATGTGGCTCTAACGATCCAATTGTCAGACGGAATTTCAATTGAGTGACTTTTGTTACAACTTTACTCTCTTTTCACACAAATAACTCTCTACCTCTCGTTACATTTTGTCTGTGATTTACTATTATTCCTTTGTGAGTACTCACTCAACACATACTCACATCTTTAGTTATTTTTCACGCTTGCACGTACTCCCTCAACAAACGCATATTACAAAGAACTGGGGCATATCTGGTAAAAAAATAAAAGACAAAAGAACGAAAGTAGTCCTGGCCGTACACCAGCCGTTCGTTTTCTCTTCTGTCGTTGCCTCTTTCAACTCGCGTGGTGCATCTAAACAAACGAGGGCGAGCGGCGCGGCTAAAAATACGCGCGTCGCTCCGCCGCGCGGCACAAACCCGTCAGCGGAAGGAACAAATGAACAGGAGTGCGGGCAATCTACGGCGGGCGCTCGGCCGCAGCTCTATACTTCGACGTAGGGAGCGCCGCGCCGCGCCGCGCCGCGGCCGCCTGGAAATGTCACACGGCGGGCTCAACACACTTTCAAATGGGGGTCGTTTATATTGTTTTTACACTTTGGTTAGGTAAAGTGAAACATTATGCCATTGTAGTCAGAGTCATAATGAAGTTCTTTATCGCCCCAGTGTGGTAATATACTTCATTACGACACTAGGGCAGTAAAGTATTGACGTACGTTGCCACTCTTCTTTCGAAAATATTTTGGACGTCTTTGTTTTCTATCCTTCACTCTTCCTCTTTAAAAATGCTAATTACTGAATAAACTTGCTGATTTAAATATTGCCATTAGGTGATATTGTTACTCTTTAACATATAGTAGTGGGTCCAAAGACTACTTGGTTTCTCCTTCTCTGACTTGCCACAAAAGTAAGAAATCAAACGTTTTTCCGATATGCAATGAACTGTCTTTTCGAGACAATTTAAAAAAATTAAATATTCACGATCATATTTCTTTCTTGATTTGTTGGGTAACACTGTTTCTATAGCAGGATTTGCTGCTATTTCTATTTCCGAATCAGAACTATATTCACCCATGTCGAAAAGTCTACACCAAGTGTGTTTCGTTGTTCCCCTTGTAGAGAACAGTATAGGAGAAGAAAGTGAATAGTAAATAAAGGCGTAAGACGAAATTCAAAATTAAATTTTTATAAACCATTACAATGGTGATTAATTTCTCACCAAGTGATTTTTCGTGACTATTCCACTCATAAAATTAAAACTAATAAAGTTTAACTATACGTACAAACTGCCCAAATCAGGGCGGTGTATCTCAAAACGTTTATCGCCTTTTCTATCCGATTTTTCTTACCACTTCTCCATACTGGTCAATCATAAACTGTGACTCATCTATCATAGGAGGCGGTATACATCGATCGCTATGTCGTTGTCCAATAAACCGCGTATGTACTGTAACCTCTTTGATTTTAACATAGATTTCAGTTATTTTCAAAATTTGGCGCACTTTGGAACTCCGTTGGACATAATTTCATTCCTGTAATAATTCTATTAAATGCCACTCGTGCTTTGAAAATTATCACATAAATCCCCTCCGGGAATTGTCAACAATATCTGAAGCACTCGTATTATTACCTATGATAATTTCTCACCAAGAAATTGTGCGAGAAAGTTTGATTTTTTTCGTTTCAAGTTTCCACGTCTGGAAATTTTATAATAAAATGCCTTGGCTTGATTCTTGCATATTGTATACTAAAAGAACATATCTTCCTTTTTTAAGATAATTTATTAAAGCATCTTCTAGAGAGGAACATCAGGAACCTCAAGCAGTCATCACGGAATGCAGCATGTGGTTAAATATATTAAATATACTTGACCAGCCAGATGTAGGGATGGCAAAAGAATATCGATGTTTTAAAAACCTTGTTTTCTACCAGAAATATCGATATATTAACATCGATATTTTGCTTTCGATGTTTTCTTCCCATCGATATTTTGTTGCAAAAGCATCGATGTTTTTTAATTTTTATTTTTTTTAAATATGCTTTTAAATTAAGTAGTTTAAGCACGTTGTAGAGAAGCAGGAATCCACAGCAATATCGTTGTCTTGCGTCATCCTCTTTATCACGCTTCACATTTCGCCTGAGCAATCTGAAGAAGTTTGGGAGCTGCTCATGTTTTGAATGTATGTTATCACCAGGCGTGACATTGCCTAAATCGACAATGAAACACGAAATCGATAGCAAAACACGATGTTCTCTTTATTGTTAATTTTATTCTTTACATTCGATAATAATTTTTACATACTACTAACATGCTTGTAACCAAACAATAAAATATATCCCTTTTACGTATTGTAATTAAAAATGGATAGGAAAATATCATGCTTATTAGTCTATAATTAAAATACCGATGTTTTAAACATCGATGATTTAATCGATATCAAAAACCTTTAGCGATGTATCGAAACATCGATGTATCGATGTTTTGGTCAATTTTGCCATCACTAGCCAGATATACTGTTGAAACGATGAATGGATTTGCAGAAAACACGAATTTTGTAAGGAGGTAGACGAGGTATTTCCGCTCAATGCTGTTCAACATTCCCCTAAATAACGAAAGATCTAAACGTTTTGAATGAAGATAAAATAATGTATTAAAATTCACTGAATAGGTTTCTTAGATTTTCTACATTGCTAATGAAGGCGTTTTAGTGCACCGTTGAGAGAATTTCTCCCCCAATACGACTTTCTCTCCTTTTCAAATCCTTTCAATGAAACCTGATGCGAAACATTTCTTAACATTTCATACATTTATAAATATTAATGTATCATGTGGTTATTTCTGTTTTTAGTGGCAGGAGGTTTAAAACTGTTAAATATTATACAATATCCATTTTCTCAACCCTTTGATAAACATTCGAACTTGGATACTCATTTTAATGAGTGTCTTTGAGGTACGTAAAAAACGACGTTTATTGAATACTTTGAAAACATGGAAAGACACCTTCGGCTCGTCGTGGAAAGCAAACTATGAAACGAGCACTCTTTCGGGGCTATTCGATGGATATTTCTCCCGTTGTCTCGAGGAATCTCGCTTTGATGCGACGCGTTTTCGAAGCACCGAGCAGATCTAGAAGGCTGCGTTCCATATCCATCTGCTCTCCAAGGAAACGAGGATTCGATGGGTCGGAAGAGGCGGGGACGAATCGATGCGCGAGAGAAAGCTCCATCCCCATCGCCTTGGGCGCCGACAGCGGCGGCTTCGCACAGGACGTTTCCGGATGGCATGGCGTGGGGGCGGGCGGACGCACACAGAACTCCTGGAGCGGCAGCAGGGGCAGTTGGGCGGTGGTCGACACGGGCCCTAGCGATTCCCACGGCCATACCGCTCACTCGGGAATCGGGCACGTTGTCGGAAATTTCCATAATAGTTTTAGGTTTTCGCAAAACAACAGCAGTAATAATAATAATAATAATAATAATAATAATAATAATAATAATAATACTGGAATAGTTGAATTTCTTCCTGTTGAAACGAGCCATTATCTGCAACAACAATAGTAATAATAGTAATAATAATAATAATAATTATTATTATTATTATTATTATCATTATTATCATTATTATTATCATTATTATTATCATTATTATCATTATTATTATCATTATTATTATCATCATTATTATTATCATTATTATTATTATTATTATTTGATTTTATAAAAAATCTACGTGCCCAAGTTCGCTGGATACATTAACAACGACGACCATTTAAAAAGCTCACAAACGTTTTAATAATAATGTTATAATAATGTCTTTCGCCAATAAGCAAACTATACCACGTATTACATTTGGGAGAAGTAATGATGCCCTGGATCTAGCAAATAAGAATCTCAGCATTCGCCTTCGAGGGAAACGACGAAAACCACGACCGAGATGAGTAGAAGTACTGAACCCGCAAGTAATTACGAACTATGTAAATTATCTATACAAATACATTATTATCATGTATTTATATATTTTTGCGTATTCAAAAAAGCGTATATGTTTGCGTATTCAAAAACGTTTTTAAGAACATGATACATTATGAGAATAATGTTTTCTTATATAAGAAACTAACAATCAGTAAGATTTGCATGTAATAATAATGAATGGATGTAAAACACATGTTTTCTCATATGCAAAGCTACACAAGAACAAAAACTTCTGAGAGGCCTATCTCCAACGTGAATGAACTGATCTTTCGAAAAATGTTGCCGAGTGAGTACTCTGCACAGTGTTATTGATTGATTTGTTATTTCGTGTTTGCGACTGCGTCAACTTCTAATATCATTAGTCCCGTAAATATAGTGTATTTTTCTTCGGGAGGTGGCGGCGTTCATCCCCCGCTGGATGACGACATTTGTCACCGACCTTCACGTCGCCTTGTGGGTATTTCCCCAACCAGGTGTCTCCCACCGGCGGGGTGCTGCCCCATCCGAAACAATCTCTAATCTATCCCGGCATGTATGGTAGTGCAGTGCATGTAAGTGTAGGTATGTGTAAAAGGTGAGTGTAGAACAAGGAAGAGGAAGGAAAGATCACAGTCCTTGGGTCATTTGTTAGGATACTACGCCGGCATTCACCTGGTATTTTTCGGAAAAAACACGAAAAACTACCGAACAGTGCAGCCGGCCGCTATAATTCTCCTGCAGACAGAGGCTGAATTCGTCCAAGCTATCCAGCTAACGTCGAAAATTCTGTTACCGCCGGGACTCGAACCCTAGGACCTCCCAGACAGAGGGACCGTAGGGACATCAGTTGATGCTCTGAGCTACTTCAGCCGGTCCATGCAGTGTTAGATATCAAGGTGACCTGCTGCTGAGTTCTGGCATTATGTTATTAGTTTATGTTCGTTATATCAGTTATTAAGCCAGGAAGTATTTTCCTCGTGCGGGCGTGTGTGTATGTGTTTTTGCGCATGTGTGTGTGTGTGTGTGAGAGAGAGAGAGAGAGAGAGAGAGAGAGAGAGAGAGAGAGAGAGAGAGAGAGAGAGAGAGAGAGGCAACAGCAATTTTTCATCCCAGACCACATACTCCGTAGCTCCTCGGGAGGTTTCGTGTCCTCATGCTTTTCGAAGCACCACCTCTGCAGCTTCCGTTTCGTCTGCTCGAGATTGCCGCTGACGCGGTCGCTTGTCGTGCTGGAGTAACAAAGCGGAAGGCGGCGCAGCCCAAAATCCATAAAGCGAACTCGTCGCGCTGACACCGCCGGCCCTTTTCCCTCATCCAACGCCGTCCCTGCTCCAGAGCCCCGATGCGATATTCCGCTCATACATGGCGTTACAAGTGGAGGGAATTGCGACAAGAACGCAATTCTCACATCGCTAACGTTGAAGGAGAAACGTCCTGCATCCACCTTTCAGCCGTTAATTTAAAACTGAACATATTGATAAGTCGTAAAAGCAGAGTTTACATTTTTTGTGGTTGAAAATGTATTTTATATCCACAATATCATTTAAACAATAGACTACTGCGGTAAGTACCCAATTTAAGCAGAGAATTAGAAGTTGCTTGTAAGCATGTTGAAAATAATTACTGGCTTCTCTTTACATCCCGTAATCCACTTATCCTTCCCTTACATCATCAGAATAAACGTGATTTTGTTCTCTTGATATGTGAGGTTTCCTACTGCTGAGATAAATATTTGCTGGGAGAAAATTCACATTCTCTGCACTTTCGGGGGTTCTTTGCGGTGAAGAAAATGAAACGTGGAATCCTCAAAAGCTTTTCTTTGATTTGAAACTAATTTCTAACCTAAAACTTTTTTAGTCCAACAACTGTAATTTGCAGAATAAGAAATATTCGAGAAACAGGGTTGTCTATTCTTCTAGTGACAAATGCGTAGCAGTTACCATCTCCTATCCTATAATATTCCATGAGTAATGTGAAGGCGGCACATGATGCAAAAGTGAAAACGCACAGTATTTGTTCGAAAATAAGGTACATTGTCTGTACCGAGAAATATTGAGAAAACAAGGACATGGGTTTTTCGGGATCTGTACAGCGGCACGCTGTAAACTGCTTTACGCAGTTGGATTAATTGGATGTCAGGCTATATTTATTTAACACTAGAACGTCCAGGCCGACACTTTGACGGCAACAACATATTCCAGTAGTGTTATCTTAACAGTAGGCCATTGTGATTTCTTCACCTTAAAAGTATTTATGATTTAAAGCATATGTAAATATATCGAAAATATTTATCCACTCAAAATTGTTATATTGATATATTATCTTAAACGCCCGACAGCAGTCAAATTGACTGCCTCCCAATAGCTGCTAAACTGTGCGCTCTTTGTGTCGACTTGTTTTGTTTATATCATCTTCTCTCTCTTCGGAGAAACCAAGGATGCTTTCTTTGTTGATAAACATTAGTGTTTAATTCTATCTGAAGTGTCGATCTGAAGTTCTATCTGAAGCGACAATGAAACGCTATTAGTATCTTGCGGCGAAAAGCATCTCACGAATGTGCAGCGAGAATTTCCGTAATTATTTTTACGTCAACTGAATATTGTAATTACTGTAATCAATGAATAAAAGTGATATCTGAAGTACGTATATTTGTGTGTATAAATTCCCCAAAATCCAGAAATATCCCATTTCATAAATGAGCCGTCAAAATGACGGCCTGCGGACATTTTCGGTAAATGCAAGGTTCGGGCAATCTAGTGTTTAATAGTAGAACTTACAATGCTTCGCTATTGCAATCTATTGCACTTCACACCCTACTGGTCAAGTGGCTGTTAATCACGTTTTACGCTACGCTCTGCAAAAATTTGAATACTTTAGTAAGGGTTTGTACTATGTCCTCGTTTCGACATGGTTGTCAAGTATCCTATTGTTGAAACGTTCTCTCTTAAGTTTGGGCATGCATTAGCTATGACACTATCTTGGAGAAAAATTTGATTTACTTGTCCGAGATAACGTTCAAGTAATAATTCCGGCCGATATTTCACAATCGCAGGGCCAGAATATGCAGCGAAGACGCACTTAATACTTGAGGGTGCGACGAAGAGTTTCTCTTCAGAGGCGCTTGAGTCATCATAAACCATAATCAACAACGCCCCATTTTGCTTCTAAGTGTGACAGACATACGCACTTTCCCATTGTATCTGCATATGACCTTCGACTAAGTGCAAGCAATAAGTTTACAATTTTTTATCGCCATCGGATGAACAGTATGGCAGCGCATACAACACGAAGGAATGAAGATTGATTTTTATATATTAGATTAAAAAGATAATCGTAGAAAGAAAATAAGTACATTTACGTGCAAAAACCTAAGTAAAAGCAACTTTATTGCAAAGTTCATTTCAGAAACGCTTTGTCTGGTTCCTGTTTTACAACCCCAGACCGTACATAATTGAGCATCGTAGCCTTCGTACCCGCTCTATATTCTTCGCCACGTCCCGGACTCCGTCTGGCTCCCGGGCCGCGCACCGCAACTTTCGACCTTTGCAGCGTCCTGCGCGTCCTCCGACAGAGCACCCTTCCCCCCCCCCCCCCTTTCGGACTTTTCTCCTCTTCCACGAGATGCGCCTGCGTCGCTTCAGCGACCTTTTCTCCGAAACTCCTTCGCGGTTCGCGTTTTCTTATTTCCATCCATCTTGTGTATTCCCAGCTCTCGCCCGATATTTGTGAGGCGCGTTGCTTTTCAGTTGTCTTCTCGGAGTTTACTTTTCTGTCGATTGTTTAGTTTCAGATTTCTGCCTCGTGTTGTGTTTACTCGGAAGAGTAGATTTATTGACGCTTTGCACATTTGTTCCGATGGTGGGGGATAATAATGTGAGGAAAATCTATAGAAATGAAGACCGTTCTTAGGAAGAAGAGTTCAAGGTTTTTCTCACTGTGGAGGATTTGAAGTATGGACTAACTTGAAGTTTTTCAAACGGAATATTCCAGATCACCAATTTTCGCGTGTAATAAAATAACGACGAACTGAATTTGCACTTGATACATTATATTTAGCTTAGAATATCTTGCATTCCAATTATGAAAATACGATTACTTTGTTCTCGTGTAGTTAACGTATTACTCTAATTAATTTTTTGCCTTGTTGACTTAATACTTGTAATAGTTTTCTTGGCATGTTCTCTAAAGCGTTTTTATCGGAATACTCAGGCAAGTACCATAAACACTTTTGAACATGAGCTAAGGAACCCCTCTCTAAGTCCTCCCCTGCAACGTGGGAGACATGTGATCATAATGGTGGTTTGAGTTTGCCTTCCAAAGTGTGAAAGAGGGTAGAGTGATGATGAGAGGTGAAACTGTATACTGAAACAAAGAAGACAAAATTGGACCGAAATTAAAGAACAAAGTTAACTCTACGGCCCTTTCCTCTTACGCGCAACCGATACCACGCTGGCATAGAACATTTTTTTTGAAGCCTTGACTCGAGCGGAAAAGTCTCCTGCAAAAATTCTTCGTTTTTGTTGATTTTTCTCAAGCCCCTGGCAGTCGGAGAAATACTTGTGCATTGTGCTCGGCTTTTCAACAAATCCTTTCCCCGCAACGGCGCCTGATCGTCTTTCTTCCTGCGTGCGAGTTTTCTGCTGTGCGAGCCAAGGCAACGCATCTTTAACATGGAAATAAGGCGCTGGGCCCGCGAAGTGTCCTCTTGGAGGTCTGCCGTGCGGACACAAGCACGCCTTGCGGCGGCGGAGGCGAGCGGGCGCAGTGGTAAAGGCGGTGGCGGCGGCGGCGATGGTGGTGGCGGTGGTGGCTGTGGCGGCGGTGGCGGCGGTGGCGGCGGTGGCGGCGGTGGCGGCGGTGGCGGCGGTGGCGGCGATGGAGGCGGTGGCGGTGGGGATGGCGGTGGCGGTAGCGGCGGCGGTGGCGGCGCCGGCGGGGATGGCGATGGTGGCGATGACGGTGACGGTGGTGGTGGTGGGGGCGGGGGCGGGGGCGGGGGCGGGGGCGGCAGTAGCGGCGGCGATGGCGGCGGTGGCGAGTCTTCGCTAATGGGGTCGGTTAATATTGACGAGGAGATTCGAGATGCGGAGGGTGGGGTAGGGGGAGGGCGTGATGCATCCTCGTGAACTCCGAGGCGGTTGCGTCTTGGATCAGGCCTGGTCTGAAGGCCAGATCGATACCGTTGTCTGTCGGGCAATATCCGTCCTAATACGAGCATGCAAGGACATGCGGATTGAGAGCGCTATTGTCGGGTTGAGATGAAGGGCTTGGGGCAGTGTCAAGATAATCCACTCTAGCCACAGCATACGTCTCGCTATTCGTAAATGTTAATAACTCGATTTGGGTTGAAGTATGCCTCATTGTGTAATTGCCCTAAGCCCTTCGTAAATATCAAGACATATAGATAAGCCAAACTTTCACTAAAATCCAGATATTAAGTTTTACGAATAGCGGGAGACTTGCTGTGTCTAGTGTAGCTTATATTGTTATTGCTCCAAGCCCTTCAAATACCGGGGCAGCGTTGGACATGATAATTGGTGGAGGTGGGAGTGGAATGGTAATAACTTGCGTGTGACAAACATTTGAGGTCAAAAATGGAGTCTTCAATATGGAAGCGACCGCAATGTGAATTATATCTTGGTGTGTATACCAACTCTCTTTGACTCGATTGGTCACTGTACACGTAAAGGAGTATTTGAGGGCGCGGTCCTATGTTATTAGGAGAGGAAAAAATAAATGTGTAATGGAAGGAAGGGATAGAAGAAATCAAAATGGTATCAAAACGTAGTGGTTTTTGTAGAGAGGCAATGAAACTCCAGTTCGCAGTACTTGTGGGTCGCGAAAACCGTGATAAATTGAGAGTAGAGAAAGGAAATTTGTAGCAGTAATAGGATATCAAAGGGGGAGCTGATGTCAGAGGGTGAAGGGTAAATTTCCTGCAGTTGGAGTGACTCTGCAGCTCAATTTATTTGGAATTCAGGTGGGATTTTATCTTAAATGAACGTATCTTCGTTGCGCTTGGTTTTTGTGGATAACGTGGATTTGTGGCTGTTTCTCGGTTCATTAGGAATGTAATTGATATCTCCTTGGCTTTATCTTGATTTCATTACGGCTGTTTTCATCCGATAATTTTAATTGATTTTCTTGCTTTTCGCGGACGGGAGTAAGAGAAAGGGTAAAAAGCTATTACGTTCTTTCTGCTACGTTTCCCTGCGATCTCCTTAGCAAAGGAGTCGAATTAAATCAAATTGCACTATAGCTTTATATTGAAGCACCCTGGTATCCTCTTTTGAAATGCCATAGTCACGTTTATTTTAATTACTCTTATACATATCTATACGTATTATGAACATAGATTTAACCAACGGTTCAGAATTTTTGACTTCGTTATACGATTTCACGATACGAATCATGAAATGAAGCATCGCTAAAAACATTCACATGCCGACGTTTCGATGATTTTTTTCGCATTCTTCAGTGCTTCACAAAATTACTCCATGCGCTTTATTTTAATAATACGATCATGAGTAAATTTTCAGTCTCACGGTAGCTCTACTTAAAAATTTCTTGTCATCTTAAGATCCAGTTCTCGCTCAGCAGCGGTCACGAGCAGACGTGCTCCGCAGCTCCGCAAGTTACCCGAACGCTCGCGCTTATCGCAAGGGCCGACTGCCCCGGCCGCCACTAGTGCCGGTCCGGGGTCAGAAAGTGCATTTACTTGTGAACAGTGGTGAACCAACAACATTCTCTAATTGTTATCGCTCAAAATTACTGGTAAGTGGTGACCGCATTTATTTGTGAACGAAGGTGACTGCATTTACTAGTGAACAGTGGTGTAACAAGAACTATTGCAAATCAACATCTGACAAATATAGTGAAGTGAATAATGTTTACTGACCATGTCCCCTTCGGGGGACTAATCACCAAATCAACAGAAATACTAAATAATCAAGACAACAGTGAAATATGCGCTAACAACAATCTGGACGGATCGACAACTTTAGAATACAGTGACTTATCACATAACCTTCAGCAACAGCACCAAGCGTTACTACAAGAACATCAACTACTAAAACAGCATTTACAACAAATAGTGCAACAGAATCAACATTTACAACTCCAACTACAGCAACATCTGCATGAAAAACAGTTCCCAGCGATCGTGTCAGAAGCTATGGGACCTAACGGCCACGCATCTACGACGCTGGAAGCGGCCTCAACCCTGAACAGCTCATGGCAAACAGTCCCGCTGCGTCGGCAAAAAAGACGTATTGATGACAATCCCAAAGGACCCTCTAAAAAGATTATCAGTGAAAGCGACACATTATCGTCAAAAAACAGGTATGAGCATCTCACATGTGATGATGAAAATTTAGAAGTGTCCTCTAAATCTGAGAATATCAATGATACGACAACCAAAGGCAACACTCATGAACAAAATAAATATCGAACCCCGCCGATTTTCATACCAGGCGTTAGAGCTATATCTAACATGATCAAATCAATTAAAGAAGTGGTTGAAGATGAAGACTTCACGTATAAACTAATCAAAACATATCAAGATGAAGCCAAAATTACAATGAACAATGTGAAAATATTACCTCAAACACCAGATATTTATCGAAAACTTGTTAAGCATCTAAATCAAAAAAATATTGCGCACTATACATTCCAGTTAAAACAAGAAAGAGCATTTCGGGTAGTATTAAAAAATATGCACCCATCAGTAGATGAAACTGAACTTAAAGAAGCTATAGAAGCACAAGGTCACAAGGTAAGACAAATTCATAATATTAAACATCGTCTAACAAAAGCACCTCTATCAATGTTTTTTGTGGACTTAGAACCTCAAAGCAACAACAACAAAATTTATGATATCGAATATTTACTTCATGCAAAAATAGGTTTTGAACCACCGCGCAAAAAACGTGAAATAATTCAATGTAAGCGTTGTCAGTCCTACGAGCACAGTTATCGTTACTGTACGCTTCCGTATAGCTGTGTGAAATGCGGAAAGAATCATGATAGTCGGACCTGTACTAAAAGTAGAGACACACCAGCTACATGTGCTTTGTGTAGCCGTGATCATCCAGCAAATTATAAAGGTTGCGAAGTATATCAAAAAATTCGTAACAGCAAGTATCCTAGAGAAAATCAAGACAGTGGAAACTCGATGGAAAACAAAAATGAAAATAGCAATTCAAGTTCAACAAAGAGTAAACAATCTACAGGAACCAGAGACACACAGCGCACATACGCACAAGCGGCCCATTTTTCGCAAATCAATAATCAAAATTCATCGCATGAAAATAATCTGATATCCATAATTCAAGAATCGTTTAAAAAATTCGAGTCCATCTTAGCAAAGCAAGCGGAACAAATTTCCAGCCTGATTAATATCATGACAGCAATAATGAAGAAACTATGAACAATTTATTGCGAATAGGCTCTTGGAATGCCAACGGAATTCTCCAACATCGTAGAGAGTTAGAAGTGTTTCTACATCAAGAAAAAATTGATATACTTCTTGTGTCCGAATCACATTTTACGGAAAGAAGCTACCTACGTATACCTAACTACGTCGTCTATTGCACAAATCACCCAGATGGAACAGCTCATGGAGGCACTGCAGTAATAATTAAAACAAAATTGAAACATAATTTGTATGAAGAAAATGCTGAAGAACATCTGCAAGCAACATCGATACAAGTATCTGATAAGTTTGGTCCGCTCGTGATTTCAGCTATATACTCCCCTCCAAAATACAAGATAACCACTGATCAATATATCAAGTTCTTTAAAACACTCGGCCCGAGATTTATCGCTGGAGGTGACTACAATGCGAAAAATCAACTGTGGGGATCACGATTGGTAACCACAAGAGGTCGAGCTTTAGAAGGAGCTATTTCAACACTAAACCTCCAAACAATTTCATCAGGAAATCCCACCTACTGGCCAACGGATGGTAATAAAGTTCCTGATGTATTGGATATCTTCGTCACAAGGGGTATGGCTCAAACCTATCACACAATAGAACCGTCTTTTGATCTTTCATCTGATCATTCTCCAGAAATACTAACAATCAGTTCTTCTGAAATTAAAAAGAAAGAAAATAAATATCTTACAAACAGAAAAACCAACTGGGAAGAATACAGCAACTGGCTTAACTGCAACACCACTGCCAAGGTCCGTCTAAAGTCTCCAGGAGACATCGATAACGCTGTTGAATATTTAATACAACACATTCAACAGGCAGCTGTATATGCTACACCAAAAACGAGTGTGTTTGAAAAAAATAAATATCCTGCAGAAATAATGAAGTTAATTAAAGAGAAAAGACAGATGAAGACATGGCAACACACTCATCATCCGGACGACAAACGTCTACTAAACAGAACTTCCCGCCATTTAACCAGAAAATTGCAAGAATTTCACTCGGAGGAAATGAAGGAACGCATAGAAAAGCTGTCACCTTCAAAAGCAACGGATTACTCCCTATGGAAAATTACTAAAAACTTAAAAAGACCTACAAAACATGTTCCCCCCCTCCGTAAAATCAATGGAAGCTGGGCCAGAACAGAGAAAGAAAAGGCAGAAGAATTTGCAAATTATTTTACAAAAACATTTCAACCATACCCCTCAACATTACTCACAGAAGAACAAGAAATTATAGAATTCCTGGAAAGTCCTCTTCAAATGTCGCTACCAATCAAATTCTTCTCCACAAAAGAAGTCACAGCAGGACTGAAATTACTACCAAACCACAAGGCTCCTGGTCACGATCGAATTACAGGAGAAATGCTTAAAAAACTTCCAAAGAAACTCATTGCCCTCGTAACATCTATTTTTAATGGAATAATACGTATTGGGCATTATCCTTCGCAGTGGAAATTGGCACAAATAATTGTAATTCCAAAACCGGGAAAACCTCTACAAGAAGTTACATCCTACAGACCAATAAGTTTATTGCCTTCGTTGTCTAAAGTTTTTGAGAAACTACTACTACTCCGCATATATCCTATACTTGGAGAAAATGATGCAATCCCAGATCATCAGTTTGGTTTCAGGAAACAACATTCTACAATAGAACAAATTCATAGAGTAGTCGACACCATCAACGAAGCTCTAGAAAATAAAATGTATTGTTCCGCTCTATTTCTAGATATTACGCAAGCCTTTGACAAAGTGTGGCATCAAGGCTTATTATACAAAATTAAGAAATGTCTGCCTCATCCATTCTATAACATGATTCGTTCCTTCATTTTGGATCGATTTTTCCAAATAAAATTCGGAGATGAAATAACGTCGTTCCATCCAATACTATCAGGAGTACCACAGGGCAGCATCCTCGGACCAGTTCTGTATACGCTGTACACCTCTGACTTACCTCAGTCATCGGATGTCATCACTGCAACATATGCAGATGACACAGCCCTGCTAGCTTCGCATGAAAACCAAGAAACGGCAACAAGAACATTAAAAAATCATCTGGCGCATATAAACAAATGGTTTAATCTATGGAGAATAAGACTGAATGAAACAAAGTCCAAATGTATAACATTTACTCTAAGAAAAACAATAAATACAAGAATAGAAATAAATAGAAAACTAATTGAAAACGTAGACACCGTCAAATATCTGGGACTACATCTTGACAAAAAGTTAACCTGGAAGAAACATATTTCAATTAAAAGAAAGGAAGCAGAACTAAAATATAGGCAACTGTCATGGTTAATAGGGAGAAAATCTTCTTTAAGTCTAGAAAATAAAGTCTTACTTTACAAAACAATATTGAAACCCATATGGACATATGGAATTGAACTCTGGGGAACAGCCTCACATTCAAATGTAGAAATAATTCAAAGATTTCAATCAAAAAGTCTCAGATCATTAAGCAATGCTCCCTGGTTTGTATCAAACGCCACTATACATAAAGATCTCCATATCACCACTGTTAAAGAGGAAATCACTCTAAAATCTCTCAAATACCAACACAGACTCGAAAATCATAGCAATCATCTAGCCATCAACATCTTAGACAACAGCACAATGACAAGAAGATTAAAAAGAGTACATCCTCTTGATTTGGACCACAGATTTAAATAATAACTTTTTTTTTATAATTGTAATTTTATATTATACTATTTTCATTTTGTCACCATGTTTATTGTATGTATGTATTTTTGTTGTGGTTATTGTTTTTTGCTTTTGTTATGCTTTTCTAATAAGATGTGTTTTTTTTGTTGTTGTTTTAGTTTTTTTTTGCTTTCTCTGGTTGGACAACTTTTAAAAATAATATTTAGAAAGAACCAGAACTGTATGGTTTCTTTACATGTCAATAATTTATGTACAATTGTATTTGCCGAATGTTCATGTAGAACAAATTGCAAATAAAGCAGATGTTAAAAAAAAAAATCTTAAGATCCTACTGCGCGTTGAAATCGAGATTCCAGCGAACAGTCGGAAGGAAATGACGTCGTGTAAAATTAGAATTTTGTTTAGTCTCACGCAGTCACAAAATTAGACAGGCTTTGATGGTTTGCCGCCGCCATTTCCTCTTTCCTCCTAGAAAGGTGAATGTGTTAAAGAAGGATCTTTGAAATGCATTTTTAGCACGTTTGAATCTTCAAAATAGCTCATGATTCGTATTGCTCATTTTTAAGTTGTAGTACGTTGTCCAAATGTTGGGATAACTTTTAAAATATAAAAATGGAGATTCCAGTTCAAATATGTTTAAGGAAGTGAGCTCTTTAGTTATAGTACGAAATTTGATCAATCGAAAGTCTTAATCTAAGAGATGAAATTATTTTTTAATAATGAAATAGAATAATTTTAATACAATTATTCTTTGTTTAAAAGTTATTTTCCCTATTTATGAAAGTAAATTCTTCATAGAAGTCTACGATGTGGATACAAATAAACTGCATCTATTGACGTATTAGTTAGGTTGCGAGAAAATTAAATGCAATCCTCTTTACGAGATGGTGTATTAAAAGACCTCATGTCTTCATATTTTTCAATTTTCGGTTTGTGATGGAAACAGTTAAGACACATAAATACCCTTCTTCTCACATCTACAAATATCGCCGTTCCAAACTCACATTTGCCACATCTTTGTGATATCAATATTGAACCTACATTCCCTACCTACCTAATATCACGGGCAAGTAGACAAGTAGATTGAACGATTTCTGTTGGTGACCTGCTCCGTTTTCACTTTCCGACGTTTCCATCTCGATCGATTGACGAGTGCTCCAGTTGGGCGCCCATCCTCTTCCGATGGCTACCCTCCCCGCCTCCGAGAAAGAAAAATGCAATTTCCGTTCCCGTCACTCTTCGCATGTAGGAGAGCAGCCTATGCAAACGCTCTTTCGAGTTCAACGCCGCAGGCAAGAGGAGTGATAGACGACAACTATGGACTAGAAAGGTGCCTTGCTAGCAGATTTGTAAACTGCAAGGAGGTGGGGTAATTCTACGACCTCGATCTCGAGGGAAAGGACCGGAATCGGGGCACGGAAGTAAAAACAAGATTTGTAGTTCACAAGGGCGTTAGGATGTCTTGATGTTTTTTAGTTCAGAGCTACTCAAATGCAAGACATGGGTCCACGCTTCCGCGATGTGCCGGCCTGCGTGCCACTCCCCTTTCACTAGACTTCAACCGATCGTGCACGAGCTTCTCCTCTCCCTTTGGATCGGGCTGATTTAACAAGCATGGATCAATACCGGTGGTTCGCATAAGCGCTGAGTCAGGGCATGCCAAGTGGTCGTCCATTTGAGCCGCCTTTATTTAGTAGAACTTTAAACTGACTCTTGCATTAAAAGATAATTCAATTAAAAATTTACAATCGATGTTCCTTAGCTGACAAGTGAAGACGCGCCAATCCGCACTTCTACAAAGATTATCCAGACCGTCATTCAATGACTCTCTTTCACATTTTCGCTGGGAGAGGGCCTAGGTTGCGCACAAACACGAGTAAAAAAAATGTGAACCTCAAATAAAAAAATAAGTTGACCCGGCACTAATTTTAATTTGTGGAAGGTTTCAGTTCACTGAATTCCCGCGCATCATTTTGCATCTATTGTAAAATTCTGCATCATCCGTGTTCGATATGTAGGGCAGCCCCACCTGCAGAGATTGCTCCTTCATCCGAATTCATGTTACGTGTCTGAACGCGCGTGTAGCTAGCCAGAGAGCGCTCGTAAAACACCGTCTTTCCTGGAGCGCAGAAGGACGGAGGCTGCGAAATGCAGTCGGACGCGGGAAGCAAACCGGGGCGCGTGCCTTCCCGGGAGCGGCGCGGTTGGCAGGTGGACAGCGCGCCTAATATGGCGGCACGGTGCGATGCGGCGCGGTGCGGGCCGCCGACCTGGATGCAGTGCGCTCTCCTCGTCTTCCGCTCCGCTCCGGGGAATCCCCCCTGCAGGCACGCCTGCCCGGCACAAGCCGGAAAACGCCGCGCCGCTCTACGCCGCGCTCCAAGATGCGATTTGGGAGGGAAATAAAAAAATCTTGTTTTGGTTCATTGGTTGAATAGTGGTTGCGGTCGCGTCAACTGCTAAGATAATTAGTCCCGTGTGTGTAGTGCATGTTTTATCGCAGGAGGTGGCAGTGATCTTCGTCCGCTCGATGGCGTGGTCCTACCAGTCAGATTGTGCGATTTTCCCCATCCACGTATCCCCCTCCAGCGGGGCATCGCCTCAGGCTCTCGACATATGTGGTATTGTAATGCGTGTAAGTGCGTGTAAGTAAGCGGAGAGGATAGAACAAGGAAGAGGAAGGGAAGATCGCGCGGTCTGTGCTCCGTTTGTTAGGGTACTGCTTCGGCATTCACCTGGTGTTGATAGGAGAAACCACGGAAAACTCGATTACAGCAGCAGCCGGCCGAATTCTCCAGACAGTGGCTGAATTCAACAAACTATGTACCCTGTTTCGAAAATCCTGCCATCGTCGGGACTCGAACCCCGAGGATATCCCGGTCAGAGGCACTGCGGTGGCATCAATTGATGCCCTGAGCCAGCTAAGCCGATTTGCTTGTTTTGGGACACATTATCCAAACTGAAGAACGAACTGACGGAGGGACGTGTGGACGGACGAACGGAAGTGTGAACGGATGAACGTCGAAAGCGGACGGAAGACGGATAACTGATGAAACTGAACCATGGACTGACTGACTCTACGAACGTTTTGGTATAAGGAACGCTCAAAACATGCATTTCCCATAAGACAGCTTTTCACATATTTAAAGACATGAGCTCCAGTGTCATTTCCACCCCCTGTACACCGCACCGTGCACTAGGTTATCGCAGTAGCGTCCGGGTCCCGCTTCCACTCAGCCCGAGCACGGCCCATCCAACACTCTGCTGCATCCCAGAAATAAATGGTGCCACCGAACACTGTCGCGAAGGAAATTTTGGTTTTGCCGGAGTCAGTGACCCCCTGGTAAAGTCCCACGAACTTGATATTCGGTTCAGCATGGTGCATGGCGACATAACAGAACGGGTTAGTTAACTTGGTTTTACTGTTAAGTCCGTACAAAAGTGAATAACATGCAATAGGCTCGGTTTGCTTATACGCCTTATTCACACGGTTTAGCTGAACTAGGAGCATTGTAGTAGTAAGATTAAATAGATTAGAAAATATTTCAATCTTTGATTAACTTGGCTATCCGGGAGACGCCGCGTCCAGGGCACAGGTGCCGACGTTTCGGTCGCCATTCTGCGACCTTCTTCAGGGCGCAGTACTACGCCCTGAAGAAGGTCGCAGAATGGCGACCGAAACGTCGGCACCTGTGCCCTGGACGCGGCGTCTCCCGGATAGCCAAGTTAATCATGACTCCGGCCGCGGAAGCCTACGCTCTCATTTCAATCTTTGCTTGAGACTGTAAGATAAGTGTGGTATTCCTCAATACATCCGGAATACCTTTAACCTTCATTGAAATCTACTAGTTAATTCAGTAATTATAGTGTAATTACTGATTGTAATGTTTGTAAATTGTAGTTTTCTGCTGCCAGGTTGCATAAAACTACCTCCAGAAATAATATCTATATATCCAATTGTTTACGCTCTATCATCAAAAATCCAAGTTATCGGAAACTTACGTTCACTAGGCAGCGTTTCAACGAATTCCTACAACGAAAACGACCAAATTTTGATAGGGTCAAGAGAGTTAATTTCTTTATGGGCGGGAAATGCCTCTTTTATTCTACTGTCGTCGTGATTGTAGTGATTATGATTATTACTTTTCTCCCGGAGACCTCATTACTCATAACCACATAACACGAGAAAAAGACGGCGAGTTCTCAGCTTATTAGATCCTACTTCTGGGCTCCACGAAACCTCCCCTTGTAGGTTAGTGGCCCATAGGTGCACATAAAAGCCATTCGAGACGTTGTTTAATTGTTTGGTGCGTCGCAAGCTGCCTCTGTAGTTTGTTCAACCTGTTTTCTAACCTCTTCATATGTAAGGGAATACATGTAGTCTGTTAGTATACTACTACTTTCCTCATTCAAAAAATGTACATGTATTCGGAAATGTGTGTGCTGGAGATCAAGTATCATAAATGTGACAATGTCAATGTACGCCACGTCTGTTTACACCAGAATGAGTCAATGTTTATTTCAGAAATATTATCCGGAGGACATAGTGAATCAGCAATTTTTTTATTCTTTCTAGTTGAGTTTCATTTCTGATTAGTACTCACTCCAGGGAAGTACAAATTGGTATTGATTTTTGTTGCAACACTCTTTGTTTTCCTCGGAATTAATTTAATGTTGAAATAATGGAATCACAACCAAGAAGCATTGATGAATTCGCATTTCTACGAGTGTATGCAAATGCTCATTTTTGTTTTCATTTTCCTCTGGCTACTTTTACGCTTCAAGTATTTCATTCTAATTTCAAAAATTGACTAAATACAAATCCCGTGCCTTGTCTTTGGTGTATGGTGGATCAGGTAGTGTACGGCGATCTGCTGATCCTTGATCCAATGAGCCCATGAGTGTGTTATTGTATAATGATCGAGTGCATACCATAGAGTCTCAGAAGGTAACTACGGTCCGATTAAGAGGGGGGTGGAGATGATGGAAAGGAACGACGTCGATAGGTTGCGTGCCACTGAGCACGTGGTTCCAGGATACGAAAATAAACACTTGAAATAAATACTTATGAAAGTAACCAAATCATATTGTATGAAGCAACAGCTTCAGAAGCATAACTGTCAATCACCAACTTATTGTAATCGGACCATACCTAATGCGAAACATCCCTTCCCCCACCCCCCAAAAATATGTCTCAACATTGAAAGTTTTGGGTTTGATTAATCATTTCGTTTTCAACTTCCCCACAGCAATTCTTCACTTATTTCGATCTTGTTCAGTTCTTAATTTCCAATGTTCTGATGTCATTTCACTCGTCGGCCTTCCATCTAAATTTCGGTCTTCCTTTCTGTCAGGTGGAGAATGGCCGCTAAATAGAAATGCTTATTTCTGCTTTTCTATCATGTATTTGGGAGATATTTCTGAGTCAACTCAGGTGTTACAATTGCTTTATTTTTAATGAAATTGTTACTTTCAAAGTTATATCTGATTCTCCAGGTACTATTAATGTTCTTCCCTGACCCATTGATTCTTCTCCGTATTTTCTTTTCCAAAATGGTCAAATCTTTGCCTATCGAACTCCTTTTTCACAGTATACGTCAATCATTACTATTTACATAGTTATTCTTATTTTTAATTATCTTTGCTATCCCTTTTCGTGAAAAACTATAGAGCTTGTCTAGTAAATATGGAATTTTTGCACGGGGAAGCTTTTCAGCAATCGACAGCACAATTGACGTTCTGCGCAAGCGCAGTTTGAGAGACGCATCACTTTTGTGCATATGCGCATGCGCAGAAGATCGAGATTGCATTTGCCTACTGTACGTTGCGCCGTGCAAAACCTCCCTAATACATCTGTGTTTTATCCCTATCTTTTTTCATACAATTTGCAGTTCGTTTGCTTTCGAACAGTAAATGTATACATATTCTCTCCTCTCAAGCACTATACACAGGTTGTTATGTTTTAAGTTGATAAATTATCATTATTTTGTTATTTCCTGCGTATCTTGTCACATTATCTTCATGATATTCTTCCATCTTCCTATTGAAATACCGCTTGGTTCACAGACCATTTCCGTTCAGTGTACTCGTATTATTCCATATTACATTGGAATTGTTCCCTGATCTCGCTGCTACACAAACACTGGAGTTGTGCTCCGGCGAGTCCTTGCTGAGAGCCGAATGTAATTTTGCGTTGTGTGTACAAACGTAAAGCGCGAGCTCAACTGGCACAGAATAAATAAACTGCCCAGGGCCTTTGCGAGGGCACGGCATACAAGCGCTCGCGCAGTTTGCGTAAGTAGTTTAAAAGGAGCTGCCGACGGAGAAAAATAATATTTCAGTGCATTGCGATGACCGCGAATAAACTGGGCTGGCGAGATGATTCTTTTAAGCGACACAAAATTTATTCAACAAATATTATTAATGTCTGATGTCTGAGAATGACTAAACCTGACAGACAACGGTTTTGCTGCATTTCCCCCTTCTACCTGTTCAGATGGTGTTTACTTCTTCCATTAATAAAGAAAATATTGTAAATTTACTTAATGGGGAAAATAAAAATATTCATTTCATATTTATTCAGGGCCGATAAATCTGTGGAATACATCATAGATTTGAATAAGGTAACTTACTGAAATATAAAATTAAAATGCTTTCAAATTCAAAATAAAAGAGAGCATTTATTCTTAATAATAAATAATTCGTACATATTTCTGGTTTTTTAACTGAAACAATAATGAAACATTCAGTTAACTTCATAATTGTCAATAACGATACCTCTATATGTCTTCTTCACCTTTCAAATACCATAAGTCGTTTCTTTAGGTCGAAATTCATACATACTCGTACTACCATTTATTGTATTCACTCTCCCAATTATTTTAGAATATTTAATTTTTCATAGTACTCTCTTCAATCAATAAACCACCAATAAGACTCTGCATCTCTTCCTCAAATACTCCACTTATTTACACCACTGTGATTAAAGTGTTGAACTAAGCTTTACGTTCTCACTCAACATTGTATACTTCCTTTCTGCTTGTTGATTTTCGGCTGTCTTCTCAACTCGACAGGCACTATAACATCATACATTGCCATCCTATGATTTTCTATTCCAGTAGGCTGTATTGCCTTGACGTCATTTTCTATTCCAGTTGGCCGTTGTACTGCCTTGACGTCAAATATGGATGAAATATGAATAACGCCTAATTATGACTCGTTACACTACATCATAAAAATGTCATGTTAATTGAATTTAAAAATCAAAATAAATTATTTAATCACGTATTTGTGACATGGGATTAAGAAAATTCATCTTTTCTTTGAAACTGTAGCACCCAGTTTTTAACATTTAAATTTCTTTTGCTTCGTCTCTGTACCGTTACTATCTTAAATGTCCATTGCTAAAACGCAACAATAATAAAGATCTCCAATAAATGAGAATGATTTTATTACACAGACTTTATAAATAAAGACTCTGTAATAAAAAGGAAGAGATACGAAACAAACAAATAATTAGGCAGTAAGGAACTTTCATATTCATTGGTTCGAACTTAATAATTTCTACAAAGAAGATTCAGGCAATTCACGAGTAATGAAACATCAAATTCATTTAGTTCATTGTTGCTGCAATCCCATTTCCATTCACCGAATGAAATAACCATTGACAGTTTCATTTATTAACGTTGTTGCATCGTAATGATAGCACGAGTTCGACTGAAAGCCAGGCACGTCAATGCTTTAAAGAGATACGTCACTGCGTAGAAATTAAATGTGTTGTTGACAAATTGACGTCCACATTGGTCAGAGAAACCAGATTCAATACAATTAACGATACTGAAAATTACGTCAATCTCCAACAAAAAACAAATATTGCTGAAAAGTTCTGAATTCGCTTCCACGTACAAATTGGGAAGTGGCTTCCTGTATGCGTACACGATCATATTTTTATTAACAAAGTACACAATGAAGAGAAAATTCAATACGTGATTTATTCGTCCGCCGAAAATAAAATGTTGGTAGTACGGCGAAGATATAGCACGAGAGACTCACATCGCTGGAAATTTCGCAAAGCGCATTACCAGCATTCCACATTTCCATTGAAAAATTTGGTTCTTTACATTTTTATAACGATTTAGTTAGGTATCATTGCGGGAAGTACAATAGAATCTCACCTTTCACAGTACTGATTTTCTGGAAACAATAAGAAATCGTATATCTAATTTTCTTCACTTCCAATTTCTCTGGATTTTAATAGATTTTGTTAATTTTTTTTCACATTTCATTTCAGTTGCTTTATTTTTTATTTCTGGTTTTTTTTACGTACCACGAAACCAGATTAAAAAGCATTTCCAATGCGTGCAATGCGACCATGGAATAGTACGAACCCGCAAACGACTACACTTAATGATTTGTTATGTCGGCCACGAGCGATACGAAGTATATTCTGATCCACAATAATTCCGTAAAACGTATTCTTAATGCTATAATGGCGTTTAATGTTCTCCTTCAGGAAACGTTCACCCAGGGAGAGAAAAGTGCCGTGGGAATGAACGGGCGACGAACTCCGGACTCTTGCTTGGGCGGTACATTAGCTTCAACCACCTCGTGAGAGACAAGAGATACCCCGAAGTCGACGTAGCGAAAACCTGGTCGAATGTATGTGTTAATCATATACCTTATTGTGTTAATTACTCGTATTATACCTTAACGTGTTAACATTCTTACAACATTCCAACATACGAAATGTTATTGTTTATCTTGTGTTATATCCAAATCCTCATTCTAAATATTTTTCTATTTATACCGGTAGTTTCATTGCTCATTTTAATTAACTTTTTACATTGAATACTTGTCAGTTCATTAGTTCATAGTTCATTAGTTGAGATAGTCATTCAGAAACTATGTGAGGTTTGAAATATTTGTGATAATACGTACGTGGAAGCGAATAGATTTGAAAATAATAGACTTAATTTATAGAAGTTTAACCTAATGTTCATGACATGGATGGTGATGGCAATCCATCAGATCACTATTGCTCCAACCATTCAGTTCAATTCAACCTTATTCCACTGATCCATTTACTTTTCATTACGACAATGAACAGGTAGTTAGATCAACAATAATTAGCAGGTGGACTATTTCCCAAAATTAATACATTCACTAATTCTGTGCTTGAGAAGCATTTTGCAAACAATCAATTCAGTAACATTCATTCATTTTCTATTCGTTAATCTGACGAATACTGACCCGATCGGAGAAAAACAGGAAATTTCCATCTCCATTCTATTAACATTGTCAGTTCCTATTATGTAGTTAAATGCTTCTACAAAAGTTTTCCTTTCCTACAGTATTTAGCAATAATTACAAAAAACAATATTTGTATCTCTGGCAGCTTGTTTTTGGTACATTTCCATTTAAATTAGAATAGTACGTCAGTAATTTCAGATAGAGTTTTTCAAGAGCTTCGTAATTTTTGTTAAAACTATGATATTGGTTACACAATGCGCCACACGTAGTAAATTAGGCAATAAATGCCAAACACGTTCTATAATTACATGTAATGAGCACCTTTCTCTATTTATTTCCTTTCTTGCTACCTAGATTCACTTTTCACCTTTCAGTCTGTTCTTTGATTCCACTCCCTCATCTGGTTTCTTTATATGTCAATTTCCCAAGATACAAGCTGTCATAATTTCATGGTGAGCATTATTGGAGTGCAATGAATGTGAGTTACACACTGTCGGTATTTTTCGTTTAAAAATGAAATAACGAAGTCATTTACCTAATCGCTTGTCAGATTGAAGTTCTTTTTGTGGATAAACCTTTCTGGAACATGTTGGTATTCACCTTTTATCTTTCCCTCCCGGTATCGCTCCCTCTCTTCTTACCTTTCTACTGGCCGAGTTCAGCTGCGAGCCAGCATTTCCGATGTCTTTGTAGCGATGTTGATCGAGAGGTCCTAAGTTTGAGTCCCGACGGGAGTGGACTTCTACTCTAGTGAAATAGCTTGGTCAAATTCAGCTGCAGCTTGAAGGCCAATTCTAGCAGTCGACGGCTCTGATCGGTAGTTTTTCTTGGTTTCTCCAATCAACACCAGGCGAATGCCGGGGCAGTACTCTAACGAACCACGGACCGCACGTGACCTTTCCTTCCATTTCCTTGTCCTGCCCTCAACCCTAACACTCACCCTTTCATGCACTTCCTTTACATGCATATACGTGTATGTCAGGGGTCCTGTCGGGTTTGTACCGGTTGGAGCGGTGCACCGCTTGGTGGAAGGTACTTGGATGAGGAAAAAGGCCGCACGCCCGCATGAAGGTCGGTGCCGGAAGAACACCATTACCTCCCATTATAAAACATGTACTACACTAATGGAACTAAAGGACACAGCCGTTGACGCATTCGGAAACATAAATTAATCAATCTTCTCTTTCTCTATATTCCTTTCTTTTATCTTTCATCCTATCTTTCCCTCTCCTCTTTATCTTTCCTTCTTTCTCCCTCTTCCCTCTTCTATTCATTCTTCGCTCTTTGGCGCGTATTTTTCTTCTCCAAGGGGGCGCCGGGCTCGATCTCGTAGATCGTAGCGCCCGCGACCTTCCACCTGGACGATCAATGGCCGGCGACGCGCGTGCCCTCTTGCGGTGCCGGCCGCAAACAAATCACTGTCCGTGCCCTAATTGCCCCATGCTGTACTTCAACCGCCATTAAAACCCGTGCCTCCGCGCCCGCCGCACGCTTGTTACCCGGCGAGAGGGGCTGTTTGCGCATGCATAACGCTGCCTGCCCGCCCGCCCGCGTCCTGGGGAGGAAACGCGACAGCTCGGGGAAGGGAGTCGGAGGGTATGGGGTGCTCTGGGAAAGCTGGTAGGGCTGTCTCTACCAGGTTGAATCTATCTTCCTCTTTACTTTTGTCTCGAATAGTATGTTTTCTTGCACTTTCTCTTACGGATCGATGGCATTTTTTCATATCAGAGATCTCCAGGATAAACGTCTGTATTTTGCGGCTAAAGTTCGAAACATCTCTAAAGTGAAGTTTGACCGGTTATCTCACATTTCCCAGACGGAGTGGATAAAGCTGAATGAATTAATGACGATGAACGGATTATTTCGAATTTCCGGCATTGGCCACAGGACGCTAGTTAAAGGAAGGGGATTGTCCGAATATGAGACACCTTGTTGTTTTTGTTATACCTAAAAAATCAACAGAAATTTTAAAAAAATAGACTTGTATAACCACAAATTTTATTTTTTAAGGTCTTTTTTATATAGGTTTTAGGTCATAAATGCTCGCATATTTCGCTGATATTTCGGTCATTAAAATCCGGGCCCTACTTATCACATTGACTTAATTAATGTTGAATAAATAATGGAAATCATCATTTTGACGGCATTGCCATCATCAAGCCGTCAAAAGCTGGCTCTGTAAACAAATATATTAAGTTAACGGACATGACTTACATTACTTCCTCACGCAATTACGTCAACAATACAACATATGAATTCCCACAATTTAGTAATGTTTTTAAATTTAACATCTTTTAATAAGAAACTACTTTGTTACTAATTATCTAGGTAAAATTTCATTTACATTCGTAATCGGCATTTCGTAAATATCATACATTTCGAAATAAATAAATAGATAAATAAATACATCATTAAGTAATTCAGATTTTTGTTGTAAACAACAAAGTAGTTAATTGTTGTAAACAACAAAGTAGAACACATTAAAATGTGTTCTCAAATCTCGCTTACTTTCACTATTTCAAATTGTTTCTCTTAATCAAGCGTAAATGTTCATATCGCAACGCCTTTGAAATGAGCTGTGATTAAAATCAGGTCTGATGTGATATAGGCGTAAAACAGGTGGTGTACTCGTGTAATTAAATGAAAGGGTAGGGAGTTAAAATGACAATTTTTAAGAAAATGGGCCAAAATCGAAAATATCTATTCATAAGCCAGTTTTCACTAACTCATTTTCTTCAAATTGTTACCTTAAATATCTTACTTACCCCGCGATTTTTTCTTGGGCTCTAGAAAGCAACTAGAATGATGGAGTTTTATTAGTTAAGCCGTAATTGTGGCCAGAATGTCATAAGTGAATGTGGAGATCTTTCTGCAAACTGAAATATGTCTTGTATATCAAGTAAACATTTTCTTGAAATGTAAACTCTCTGCTTTTCTTTCTTTCCCATTTTTAACTCAAAAAGAGCATTTGAGCTTTTTTATTTCTGTCTATATTTTTCAGGAAGTGACATTTCCAATATCTCAGAAAAACCTTTGGTAAAACTGTCTCAGATAATGCAAGAAAAATATTTGATGATCCCTAGACATCTCTTAACGTATTTTTATAGTGTAACTTAATTTTGTTAAGTGCAGGCAAACAGTGTAAATTTCTTTTAGCTGATGCGTTTAGTCGGGTAGGAAGCGGCCCAAATCTGGCCTGAGCGCTGTTAAAAGTTTAAACGAGGCAAGTTGTGTGTTTGTGCCCGGCGAAGCGGTGGGGTCGTTATTTCGGCGTAATGAATTCAGATGAATGCACGCGGTGGGAAAAAGCCGCTTCCTGGCTGCCAGGAGCTGTTGACACGCCGCGCCGCCCCGTGCAGGCCGACGGGTGTTTAATGGCTGCGGCTCAGCTTCTTCTCAGCTCTCTTCTTCTTCGTATGTTAAACGCGTGATACGTATGGTGCCTTTACACCCTAGAAACCTAACCACTTTTAAACAGTATGATCGTTTAATCAGAGAACAAAACCGACCCACCAACTAACTAACCTATCTACGCGAGTATCTACTATGGTACGCCGAAATTTGATTAGCGCAATCATGAGGATGATTTTTGAATGAGGTTTGATGTTTAACTCTCCCAGAGAAATGTGTTCATTTGGTAGTTCGATCATAAAAATCTGTTGATATATGATATGCAAGGAGGAGCGAGAAGCAACTGTTCTAGTTCTCGGTGAAAAACATTAGTCTCTTTTATTTGCTCCGTCAGGTAAAATCTACCTTTGTATTACAAACTATTCCGCCGCCGCGCCGGTTTGGATTGAATGTTTTCTAAACTCTTTCTTTTCTCTTGCAAATGATGGAAATACGCTGAAAGGCAAAAAATCCAATCCAAATAATCGACATCCCTACTCCATCTTTTTCAATTCTTGAAAGCAGCTAGCGATGTTTGAATGGATAGGACGGATAGGACTATCTGTATAAAAGGTTCTAGAAATATATAATTAAGAGCACCAATTTCAAGAAAAAGAAACTGGTGCGTTTGGATGCCTCCATCAAGGCTACGTGTGTTGCTCCGCACGGATGCTATCAAAGTGTAGTTTTATATTTGATGGCTAAAACGTTGTTTCTAGCTAAAAGAGCTAATATTCTTAGTAGTAAAACTTGATGAGAATTTGATTTCTTTTATGTGACTATCCTTTGATCTCTTGCTTCATGCCCGAGTGAGCTCGTCATTCAGTTCAGAGTTCAGTACCCAAATATTGTTCCATCCACAAATTGCCTGTTCGCAAATGAAATTTGCAAATCGAGATGTTTGGTGAAAATGTGCCCTGCCTTCTTACTATGACTTTTTCACATTAATGAAGGAGTTGGGGCAGTAAAATGACGAGACACCCTTCAACCAAAATAGAGATATTGAATTTATGAACAGCCGGAGACTTTCTGTTGCTGGTGTGGTTTATCTTGTCGCTGCCTCAAGCCATTCAATTCTAAGTTTTAGTATCAAAATGAATGCAGTTTTTTTTTATTAAAACGAAAATATGAGTTTAATCCAATATGTCTTCGGAATTGCATCTTGCAACTTCTCAATTTCTCTGGTAATTTAATTTTATCTGATCCACTACTTCGACATCAACTTTCATTGTTGCTTCTTCCCAAAAGAGGCGAACGTGGGGCGTCTCGCCCTCTGTGCAGGTGCCTTCCCTTCCGTCGCGTCATAACCCGTGGGCGCCCTTGGGCGTGGTCGCGATCGCGGTCACGGTCACGGTCGACGCCGCCGTCGCTGGGTGCGCCAACGCCGCGCGGCCGTGAACCCCGCCCAGCGCCGCAGGAAGACCTATGCTTTTCTGGAAAGCTCGGGTTAGTGCCAAAAAAGTTTAATTTCATGGCTGGAATATCGGCTGCCGCCATTGTTAATAATGGCGAGATGGTTAAATGTTGGCTTTGGAAATCGAACCTCTTTGCTAAGCGTTCGTGTGTTTATGTTGTTGTTTTTAATTTATTTATAGTCCCATCAACTGCTAGGTTATTAGCGACTGTTCTGTAAGTTTACAATAAGGGTTTTTCATAGCCTGGTTACATACTTCTTTACTCTTTTACATTTTTGCACAATGAATAGATAGACATTAGAGTTTACGTTGCACCATCGCGTGGTTTGCTGGCTGCTCTTTTGGTCTATTAGCACGTCCTTCGGCCTAATCGATTGCTTACCCCTCTTTGCAATCGATCGACGGTTCTCCTTCAAGCTTGGAACAAAACTCATTTTGTTAGAAGTGTCAGCTTTTTAGAACAGTACATCTGTACCCTCGAAGTCGACAAGGGTGGAAAGATTTTCACGCATGCCGATTTATTGAGACACTTCGTCACATTACAAGGTAACCGAATCCAGACATTTGTTTCGAACGTCTACTTTTTAATTGTCATAAATACCCATGTTAAAAATAAGTTGACATTTGTGAGTTCATGGTTTGCATGCAGCATCAAGAGAATATGATGGAAATATTTCGGCGCTTTCTCTCTTATATGAACATTTTCAAAACTTATTTGGTCACGAAATTATTCAAAAGAAACTGTTCGTACGAAAACCAAAATCTTTTTCTAACTTCCTTTATTTTTACTTATGACAGTGAACCCACAATGAAATTTCGACACAATGGGTTTACCTGGTATAGTCAAGGGCATTGTTGGGAACGGTCGAAGAACTTCGTGTTTCGTGCAAATCCAAGTGTTTATTTTCTTATCGGAACTTACTTGCTAACGATTGCTACTAAATCTTATCATTCAAAAGTTTGTATTATGAACTTGTATTTTAAAACTAGGTTTCAGGAATTATTCGTAGATTAACTTTGGAGGTGGAGGTTTCGCAAGTAATTGAGAATCCCAGTTCTACACTTCATACATCTATTGTCGTTACGTGAGAAGGTTTTGAGAGGTTTAAATTTAGCCTGAAATGTTAATCAAACATTAAACGATGGAAAATCGTATTTTAGAGCATAATTGAGCAATTTCAAACTTTATTTCGTCATAATATCATTCCATTCCGATCTAACATAACAATAACTTACATTTCCACATCTTGGCAGGTTCCCCCTGATCACCTCCGAAGAGAGCATTCGGCGCGGGCGAAGCGTAAATCAAGAGCTGTGGCGGGCGCGACCTGCCTCAACGCGGCGCGGCGCGGACGGCCTCCGAGATTTCCGGCGCCGCCGCAACACGGATCCACCAGACCGCGCTGCGCTGCACGTCGCAGCCTCCGCGGGGGCAGTGAGCGGGAAGTCCCGGCCGCCCCGACCCGTCACACCTCTTCCCGCCACGCCACGCCCCTTCTCGTTTCTCCTCGCCCAACCCCCGCCCCGCCCCGCCCCGCACCGCCACGCCACGCCCCGCCCCGCTACACCCCGCCACGACCTGCCACGACCCGCCTCGCCCCCACATTCCGCCACGTACCGCCCCGCCCCAGCCCCTCCACACAATACCACGTCACACCGCGCCCCGCCACATCTGCTCCGCTCTGTTCCACCCCGCGCCCCTTCTCCCCTCCCTGCCCTGCTCCCTCACGCCCCGCTTCATCCTACTCCGTCCAGCCCCGCCACGCTCCGCCCTGCCTCCCCCCTCACCCACGACCTCGTAGCTGCGCCACCGCACTCTCCGCCGGAATTACCCCAAATCGCAATTACCACACCACTTTCAATGAACCGTCATTCCGTAACTAAAAACAATCAACGCAGGCGTTGAGAACAAAAAGCAGGCTTGATATTTCGAAATAAATTAACATACATAACGATGGCAAATGAAAGGATACACAATCCATTGCTGCCTGCAGAGGAATTACGACTCACATTTTCTACTCTGTTGCCCACATTAGCTTCTACTTCTTTCCCAACTTCTATGAACTGTGCTCACTCAACGTATCTGTATTTTTGTCACATCACTTCAAACTTTCCTTCGCTGTGGCGGAGTGTGACTTTTCAGTGTGACTTTTCAGTGTTTCATGACGTGTCGGATATTCCAAGCTTTTTTTTCAATTATAGAAGCACTAAAGATTCCTTTAAGTAAAAAAATGAATAGAACTTTTCTATTAAAAGTAATACCTTAGTTCGGGATTAGAATTTAGAAAGTGTGTGTAAAAGTAGTATTTTGTGCAGTAAGGTGTGTGAACGCGCGCGTGTACATGAATGGATAGAAATATGAAAAAAAAATCCTCTCAATTTTTTTATAGTTTGGTTTTTAACACTTTTTATTTATTATCCACATCGAGATATGTTTAATGTGTTCTTCAAATAACACCTAAATTCCAAAATACCAAGATTAAATTATGTTAATTATCGTTCAACCAATGGGGCATTACCAGAACTAATTGAGATTTGTGTACCCCTTAAACAATAATTTTTTGTCCTTTAAAATCTAATACATAAAGTTTTATCCGATTTAATTTCACAAAGAAACGAACAAAAACCGAAAAGTTTGTTCTCGTACGTTTGAATATAAATTAGTACAACTAAAGCTATTATCAATAGAAACTCCTCACTACCATGCATGACAGTCATAATAACATACAAAACCACCTTAAGACCCCTCCTTTTTACGCGTGCCCCATCTGAATTAACGCCGCAAAAACTAACATCTACAAAATACAATATTTCCAAAATTAGTACGGAAGGATAATCACCAACGCCTCTTGGTTTGTCACCAACTCCACAAAGATATATTCATGGAACCCTTAGTCAAACATATTAATTACCTCGCCTCGAACTTCTATTTCTCTATACCACAAATCTCCACACTAAATGCACTCAACCTCGGCCGAAATAGTACACAACTAACCCGTATTCAAAACATATTTCCGTTCCACGCATTCCTGAAACAATTCGCGGAATTTGACTATTAACAGAGGTGCCTAATTCGTCCATGTATTAGTTTAAGCATAGAATATAAGTTAATAGTAGGCATCATAAACATATATAGTATAATGTTTAACTTATCTATGTACTAATCAACAAGAAAATAAATAAATAAAAAAAATAAAATCGTTTGAATATCAGATAACGATCTCTCCCCGATGTAGCGGCGTAGCTGCGACCGTGGTGTGGCCCTCGGCGGGGGTCGATACCGCGCCCGCTAACGATCGACGTCCGCCGGCGCCCAGCCAGCGAAGGGCGCGCTGCTCCGGCACGCGCAACGCCGCCGCCGCTATCGACCCACGCCCCCTCCCCCACCCCAACCCCCCACAACCAACGCACAAATTCACGCGCCGCGCCGGCGACGCACCCAGGATTCGAAATGCGCGAGGGGGAGTTGGATTGTGTCATCTCTTCAGCATACGAGCGAAATAAATCGATTTAACTGAAACGCAATGGGATGTTTTCCTGGACAATGTACGTTTGTGGGCGTTTTGTGTTATGAGTGCCGTTCTCTTGTCGGAGTGTAGAGGGGGGAGGAGGCTTGCTTATCTATGTCGCTCCCTCGGAAGGAGAGGTAATCATAGTGGTGGTTTTTCTTTATCATCCACTGGGAAGGGATATTCGATGTTGTGACCGCACGTCACTCTGAAATTGCTGTTTGATCCTATGCTAGAGAAGGTAGACCTCTAGCCCTTAGTTTCTATTGCTTATCAGCGGAAGTGACCAGGCGTAACCGGGGTATGTATTTATCCTCATTATGTTTTGGTCAACAAAATAAATAATGTGTTTGGTGTAAAATGGAAGTAATTATATTAACAACATCGCCAAGACCCCTCCTTACTTCACTCTGCGTTGCTTCGCCCTCCCCGTTACCATCCGCTCCATTCACTCTCATCGAAGGTCCCCGCCTTACCTTATCCTCCACGACCCGTTCCGCCCTGACCCGCCCCGATCCGACCTACCTTGCCTCGTCCTGCTCCTCGGCCATGCTCTGTCCGCCCAGCCCACAACGATGTTCCGCAATACCTACATGCGTTGCGGATTGTATTGAAAATTATTTTGTAAAGTATTATTGTTGGAATTTCGAGGCGAAAGTATGCGAACTACCCCAAGTTTGTAAAATAACTAACTAAAAAGTAATGAAAATGGGATTAAGGACTGAAAAGTGTATGCTGGGCATTCATACATCAACACAAGTGTATTATTAAATATATAAATAGGAATAATGTCATTGTAAACAGCGTGTGGAAAATTGTTGATTACTTTGTATAGCAGCTAATTCAGTGAAGCACATTGGCTTGTGGCGCTGAAGGTCCTCGGTTCGATTGCTGGAAAAGGAGTTTCCCCGTCATCACTGAGACGTGTCGAAGGCTGGATCCACCGCGGTAGGCAAGTAGGCCCTGGTTCCAGATTCAAGGTTTCAGTGTTGCCACGTGCAGGATTTCAATATCTGTGCGAGATGTGATTTAAATGGATTAACATTAGAGGCACCTTCAGTGTCACGGATGACTAACGTATAGATATTAACAAGAATATCCATCTAATAACAAAGATAACAATCTCAGTTAAATCGATAAAATGTTTTATGGTTGTCAATAATGATCGTAATTTGTTTAACTCACGCTCACGAAGCGATTTTTTTATGCCGAAGTTCGAGAAGTTATCTCTAAATCGATCGATGTATTAATGTCAGAAGAATGTGTACTTAGTACGTTTCGATGTCAACATAAACAACCTCCTGCCTTACAAGGCACCTCAAGGCATTGATAAAACAGCGTAACTCCATCTTCATTCTGCATCATTTTTAATTTTGAATGACTTATGACTCAATGATCATTGTAACGTTTGGACTTAGCTCATAACAAGTATTTTATTTAAGAAAATCTTAAAACATGAAATAGGTTGAGCTAATATTTTTGTGTCACGTGATAATGTTTAATCAACATCGATTAATTCAATTTTACGTTGTTACTCCTGGCATTCGTTCTGAATGCTCAGGTCTTTGAAATCCGTAATCCTACTGAGAATCTGGAGATTCTCGAGTGTTAAGCATGCTTGTTCATTTCCGCAGCTCTATTAATGCCCCGAAGCGGTGTCGTAAACAGAATGAACAATTAAGCGAGTCTCTTAGCGCGTTTATGTGCCGGTTGAGTGGAGGTCGCCGGGAGCTCGTTCCACATGAAGGGAAATCGCGTGACCATCGCCTGTCTGCCGGTAACTCCCACCGCCGCCGCCGCCGCCGCCACCTGTTGACGTGACGTCACAAACTGAGCGCCCGGCCAACGCCCCGTTCCCGCCTCGCCTCCCAACCCCCACTCCTCCGCTACGAAAGCTCGCGTTAGCAAACGAGCGCCGGCGACGCGAATTGAGACGTTCCTGGCCCGACGAAAACTAATTATAAACTCTTTGCTCGCAACTTCATTAGAGTCTCCCACGACCAAGGGAGGTCTTGTTTATTTTTTCAGTAACGGTACTTTTTTCGCTCCTTCAGCAAATTTCGGGATCTCATTACATGGCTATTTCAGAGCCTTTGCTCTGGTGTGGTGGGTACGTGTTGAAAGTTATTGCTCTGCAGCTACGCGTTGAAAGGTATTGCGTAAAGGCACGGGGGAGCGCATTATGTAAAAGGTAGCTCTCGGTATAATAAAGGCGTAAAGAAGATATATGCCCTCGCGCGTTTTCAGCGAAGTAATTTGGAAAGCTTTCTGTCCCAAGAAGTTCCACTTTCCACAAAATGTTGAAGCTATCTCGCTATTTTATGTCTTCATGGTCTAGAAATAATCGCAATTCTCACATCTGATCAGCGTCGTCCGATCGGATTTGTGATGAAGATAATTATTGTTCTTTACTAGAACGTACATTTGTTATTAAGACAGTTTTGAAGATAAAATTGGTGTATTCTGTGGAGGAAGTAATAATATTATAACTGGAAGGAAGAATGTCGCTCCATGGAACTAGGAAAGTTTGACCACGTTGTTGTGATACCGTTTCTTTTGTAGTTGGAGTGCTTCAACGGTTAGAACACAAATAACATTTAAATTTGGTTTAAGTGAGTAAAGAGTGTCTTGAAAGTTCAGAAGCCTGTAAGAAAAACCCGTAACGGTTTTGTCTATGTCTTAGTCTTGGGGAACTATCACTCGTATATTGACTGGAAAGAGAAACAAATTCTGATTAAATAATATGTTAAGTAAACATTATGCTAAAAAATCTCTCGGTTTACATCAAGAAGACTTCTTGATGAAATCGAAGGAAACTTGATTTCAGAATCATATTTGAAAATAAAAATTTAAGACAGACGGTGAAAAAATTTAACAAAACTGCCTTTTATGAATCTGTGGATAAATAAGCAAAACAAATCATCTAGTCCGAGAGTATTGAACAAATAATCCACGTTTTTATCAATGTATTCAACATTATATATTGAATTATCTCACACATCAGAGTATTTACCCTCATTTAAGTGTATATCTTTCATTAAAAATAAGAGCACCTGTACAATATTGTTTATCCATATTCTACTTTTCGTAATTTGAAAAATTCTGAAAGGGCAATTCAGAACCATAAAACCTTATATATTCAATGCAATATGAATGAGAGCCCGTTATTCGCGTCGAGGATCGTTGGTTGCTGAGGAAGTGAGGTAACCAGCTGCACGATGCACGCGTGCACGAGAAATGAGATTAGGGGTGTAGGATGGATCTAATTGGAGCAGAGAAAATTTGTCTAGCACGATAATATGATAATGGGTTACTCTAATTAGCGAATCTGTGAATTACAATAACTTAAAGTAAAAGCTCGAAAGCATTGTTCTAAAGAAACCCAAACGCCACATTGATCTCTCAACTTCAGGTTGCTGACGCACTTTTTGAATTCACATCAATTTTCGAGAATAAAAGATTGCTGACTTCGTTAATATTTTATGCCATTATCTTGAACTCCTCCAAATTAGCATTTGTGGAACATTTTCTAATACAAAAAATATTCTGTAACATTGCACGTTTTATTTGAAATATTCACATTAAAACATATAAAAATAGTGCTAAATAGTACTTCTTAAAGTATTTAAATGGCCAAATAAAGACACTCTTTTAGAATTTCCACTAGAATCATCTTTACAGTTTTGTTTCCGGTGAGTAAATCAGTGCGCGAGAACACTTGCACAACCATAAAAAGGAACATTTCGTCAGTGATATTGGACTTGCAGAATCATGAGTATTTTGGTCTCTGGCGTTATAAATAACTTTCTTTCCGGAATTAAATTTAGTAAATTGTTGTTATTCATTTTTATCAGTAAAGAAACGAAGGAATGAGACGTTTTTAATTGCAGATCCTCTATGACCTCAGAAACCTATGCACTCGGCCCCAGATTTCTGCCCGGAGTCTCCCCCGCGGACTGGATAATTGCGTTTTCCACCGACCCACAACCTCAGTTCACGGTTTTGAAAATGATAACTTGACCTTGCGCTCGAGTGCGCAAGGTCATGTGGAAGTGCGTCGCGAGTGAGTGGGAGTGGGAGTGGGAGTGGGCGCGTGTATTTGCAGGCGCTGCGCAACGGCTGCCGTAGCGTCGCGTCGCGTTGGTCGGCGAGGAGCGTCCGCTCGCGCCGGGCGAAGCGCCTATCGCCCGCATCTGGCCCACTTCGCCATCGCCCTCCCCGCCCCCCACCACTCCACGCCACACCCCAATCCGTCCCATCCCTCTCTCCCCGCCTACGCACCCTCCAGCGCCACCCGCCCAGGGTTGCTCAACAAAATTTCAGCGACGACGTTCCATTCCTCAAATCATTAGAATTCAATGATGTGGGAGAGGGAGAGGAAGTTTTTAAAGTGAATTTGAAGAAAATAAATAAAGTTTCGTTATTGTAAAGCAGTGAATATTTCAGATACATTAAATGGACTATATTTTAATAGTAGAGTTTGCCATGGATGTTCCCTCTGCAACATTAATCCACTTTCACAGGAAGTGACTAACCTTCCATTTCCTGAATACCATTGAATTTATGAGGGTCACTTGGTAGTTCTGCATTTTGTTCTTTATTCTTTTGAATTTCAATATCGAATATTTGTACAAGATTACTATAATATCGAAATTAAAACTTTTTTCGTACGAGAAAAAAATATAATTTAGGCGAATGTGGAATTAATTGTGAAGAGAATAAAATGAATTGAAACAACAATTAATAATTACTAACTTACGTTAATTTTTGGGATTGTTTGTGATTACAATGAATGTCTTAATTATGAAATGTTAAATTTATTTTATTTAGTTTTGTGTTCTTACGATGCTCAACGCACCTTTATTGAAGTCGTGGCGGGTCACAAAAATAAATGTGTGCGGCATGCGGTCCTTGACACTCCAGTTTAACGTGCCTTGGCTAATTCGGTCCAAGTAGTCACTGCACGACTAATACATATGGGAACAATGGTCTACTCATCCGATAAACAATAAATACGAATAAATAGGTTTTTTCTACTATCTACTTCTATACTATCATGTGGTGAACCAATGTTGAAATGAATATTTGTATCTGATTGAATTATTATTATTTTAATTCTTATTTTATCTGCAAATTCACATCCTAATACCTCGTTATATTTTGTTCTTTGGACTATAAATAAAATTATTTTTTAACATACTTTCCTCTACATTTTCATGTTTCTAATATTTTTTGTTGCAAGAAATAAACTATTAAATAATTCTGACAGATGAGGATTTCTTACTATTATTATTTTTTCTAATGTTAATGAAATTGAAAATTCTACAGATATAAAAAATGTATATTCCACTGCAAATAATGACTTTTACGTCCACCTAAATCGTGCGAAATGAGATCTTAACGTAATGCTCTATATAAAATTATGAAGAAGTGTACTACCTAGTAAATATTGAGATTTTAAAATTCAATGGTAATCTGATTATTTTTTATATGAAGCTCTGTTTCTGATCAATGGTGAAGCATAACAAAATTATAGGAGGTTCAAGTATGTTTGTAAGTAATCTTTTGATTTTACTGCAAAAACTAATGCTGAAAGCAAACTCCTGTAATTGAACTAATTCTGTTACAATAAAGATAATTGTCTTGTTCATAATAACAACATGCTTTTTGAAAGCAAGTTTTTAAATTGTCAATTTAAAAAAGGAAAAATGTTAATTTTTGTTTTGCCTTCTATGGCAATATTAATGCTTATTAAAATGTATCTCCTTTAAATCTCTATTAAATATTTGCATTTTTAGTCATTTTACTCATTTGCGAAATGTGCTACTTCCTTCGTAAGTTTGGGATAGAAACATTCGCACGTGAGCCGTTTATTGTTGAAGTCCATTCGTTCCAAACCCACCCGCCGGGTTCTGTCACGTCGGCAGAAGAAAAACAAGCGAAGGCGATGCTGAGCCAACTTCGGCTCTTACGATTCCGAGAGGACTTTAGAGAAACAAAGATAATACAACGGTAGGACAGATGTGCTATTTGGCCCCAGTGTAAAGCAAGCGTTTTTTACGTCCGGCCTTCAAGCTTCATTGGTAAATGCTGTGTGTCATGAAGGTTGATTATTTTCGTATAAACCAACTAACGGTTTGATTTAAGATGTTCTCTATATATTTTACCAAAAATATTTCACACGAATAAAACAAATAAGTGTCAAAGTAAACAAGAATTTCCTCAAGAGGTTTTTTCATTTCAAAATATTGTCAATTACAGCAGTGTGCTTGTGATAGAAGAATTTTATATTAATACGTACGCTACTTGTCACGTTTCAAAAAATATGCATTCCGTAATAACCTAACAACAAGCATAAGACTAAATGTAATTTCTTCTTCCCTAGTGTCCTTTCCAAGGGACACTAGGGAAGTGAACAGCCAGCCAAACTATTCATCATTTCTGAATCAATCAACAACTTTTAACTTTATTATTCACAACTCAATTACTGGATCAACTTCTAAATCAATTTTAATAAAACATATAATCATAAAATTAAAGAATAAAAATAATTCTCCAGCCAGGAAGAGTTCTAAGCTCCTAAAGAGTCTCCCGACATGTAAGGTAGAGTAGTGGCAAATTTAAACGCGAAAAAATAAACAAAACACTGAATTTATTTACTTGTTATCTTTTATAAACTATTTTCATATTATCCGGTTCAGCTTTTAACATCAAAATGATCATATTTTCAATTACAAATGTAGATGTCAAGATGTAAGTTTGTTTTAAAGTAAAGTAATACTTAAAATATATTAGGCAACTTTTATGTTTATTAATAATAAAGTATAATTAATTATTTTGAATCAAAGTGTATTTTAGTGTAAAATAGCTTCAAAATAATATGACTACTACATGTCAAAACGTATCCTCAATGTGGAAATAACGCCTTTTTTTGCGAAAGTTTACAATTTTTTAAATAATACTTTGATTTAAATCTAAAAGTTGAAATTTTTGAAAAGTTTGGTATAAAAGCGATCTAGTATCTGTGCAATTTTCAGATTTTTATCTGGTCCTCCGACAGAGATATTACAGTTGAAAATATGGAAAAAAATCGAAAATTACAATTTTTAAGAGGGTGTAATTTTCAAAGGGTACGTTACTTACTAATGATATTTTACAAAATGTAACTACACTTTACGTAAACCCCAGAAAAAATTAAGGCTGAGATTTAATTCCTTCTTTGAGAAATTACTCTTGGAAAATCGTACTTGGTTGATTCCTCTTCCAAAGATTAGATCGCAAATATTTCTCAAATAAAAATATTGAAGGTAGGTAAATAATACTTCGATTTGTAGGCCAGAGTTTATTGATACCAATTCCTTTTATTCTAGAACACTAGAAGAACCCACAGCTGAATAATTTTGAAAAGAGTAAATCTCTACAAACAAAAAATGCTGCACGGCGTAAAACAAAAATGGCCGCCATTTGTAAACGAAATACAATAAAAATAAATTAAAGATGTTCTTGAACAGCCAAAACATAAGGAAATTTGTGTACAAAATATGGATTTTTTTTCGATATGGTCGAGCGACCAGTGCTGGACCACTTAAAATGGATTGACCCGTAGGTGTGTGCAAGTATGGGGTGAGAATAGGAGAAGGAAGAGGCAGGAAAGATCACGCGCCATCCGTGACCCGTTTGATAGGACACTGCTCCGGCATTCGCCTGGTGTTTTCGGAGAAACCGTGAAAAACTACCGATCAGAGCAGCCGACCGCTAGAATGCTCCTCCAGACAGCGGCTGAATTGCTGTTGCTAGTGTGGAAAATCTGCCACCGTCGGGGCCCGAGCCCTCGGACCTCCCGGTCAGAATCGACGGCAACGGTGGCTCTGAACTACCCCAGCCGGTGTGATTCTTAGAGGGACTCCGAGCGTCTTCTTCACAAGGAACAGAAGCATACCCAGGTTTCGAATGACCTGCCTCCCGTTCATGGAAAAAAAAATAGCCGTCACTTTCTCCCCTCAGGAGGGGCGCGCCTCGGAGGGCGTGCGGGCGCGTGCGGGCGCGTGCTCGCGTGGGCGCGGACTTATAGCCCCGGGGCTTCCGGGCCGTGCGCTCGGCCGTGACTGCACGTGCGCGTGCCTTGGCGGCGGGTAGCACCGCGTGTGCGCACGTGGTGAGAGTGAGTCACTGAGGACACCGTGGTGTGTCGCGTCGCGTCGCGGAGGCGGTGGGGCGGTGAAGGTAGCGACGACAGCGAAAGTGATCCGAGCGTGGGAGGTGGAAGGTGGTGGGGTTATTAGGAAGGAAAAAACTGAGAAAGATTTGTTTTATTTGACACTGGTAGAGAATAAAAATTAAAAATGCCAGACTGTATCTGCTTTAATTGGAGCATTTCTGATTTCACGAACAGATCCTATTTCCAATCCATAAATTATCTTTAAGGATTTCTTGAGCGTTACGTCTTTTAAAGAGGCATTGAAGCAAGAGCTGTTACACAGCCAGTTTGCAGACCCATGGACGTCCACAATTTGGCGTAAGTTTAAGTGATTGTGATTTGAATAGGGATTTCAGCACTCACTACCCAAGAGATAACTTATTTTTAATGTGCCGAGCGTTGATGTGCTGGTGACTGAAAACTATATGTTAGCTATTTAGTAATTTTCTATAGTTATGGTAACGGAGAGCATATAATAATAATAATAATAATTATTATTATTATTATTATTATTATTATTATTATTATTATTATTATTATTATTATTATTATTATTATTATTACGTTCCTTTACTCCATACTTTACTTTCCTTTACTTCATATTCATCGTAATGTATGAATTTTTGTCTTGTCTCCCCCTAAACTTTCACCCCAAATTTCACCAATGAGTATATATGATACAATCTCAAGATTAACTTTTCATCAATATACTGATCCAAAGAAGCATGTCTCCCTGCAAGTCTGATTTTGGCTCACTAGCGATCAATATTACTCACCTATCATTTTCTCAATGTCAGCCCTTAGGTCACGAGACGTGTTTAGAGTAGGAACGGCAACTTGTGAGACTCAATAACAAACAAAATATTGTGAATGTAGCTTTGAGGCTATTCATTGTGAGCGAGAAGGTCCTTCTGTAAGGTTCTTCACATAACAGCCCTTCTGTAAATTTGCACACGCACAAAAAATAATACTGAGGTTCCCTTCTGTGATATACCAAAATGACGAACTATTTTTATTATGGAAATGTCATTTTATTTGACATAGAATATAGGGATAGCAATAGACGATCGCGAGGGCGTCGCTATGTGACAAATAAACAACTGGCGTTAAGGATAATTTTCGTTAGATTGAAATGACAGAGCAGAGGCGGGATAAACATTGTTTTGAGAGACAAAAAAAGACAAAAGAAATAAAATTCGGATGATTCCGACTTTTCAAAACATTCATTCGCTCGAGCAACGCGGTGATGAGCGGGTCGGTTCTTGATATATTTTACTAGATTGAGGAAAGACTGTAATTGACAGTTGTATAAAGTCTATCGTTTCTTATATTAGGATAGAGCGTTCTTGTAAGAAGAAAAATACGTATCTAGGCGTCCACCCGAGACGTTAGTGAGAGAAGTCACGGATTATAATAGTATCGCCGGGAGAGTTTGGAACCAGACACGGATATTAGGCGAAGACTTTATCCAGAAGCAAGATTCTGCTGCGTCGACGGAGAAGGTTCTACGGGGCGCCATCGAACGAAGAAGTGAAGAGCGCGCGAAGACTCACGAATGAATAAAAATGTTTTATAACTATTATAATATAGAGAAAACTGGTCATGACCAAAAATGAATTCATTTTGATTATCAATATAACTAATTCCAATTTGTTAAGTTGAAAGAAAACTGATTATCATTGTTCGTTACGTGCAATCCAGCATTTTAATAAGATTTTCAGATTCTTCGCCACTCCGTACGGATGGCAGATTGAATAATTGGTTGCAGAGTAAGTAGCAACAATTATGAATTCGAACCCTAATTAACTGAGCTATCACAGCATAATTTTGGAAGGAGAGAGATTTAAATTACGTAGGAATCATTGGTTTCAAGTGTAACCTTCTCCTGGCGCCAAAATTACATTTATCAGTAATAATTATGTTTCAAAATGTCCCTCCAAGTGGAGCTTGTTTTTTTAAAATAGAAAGACGGGGCTTGTTTCAAATTGGAACCAGTCAACGTCGGGCATGTTTCACTTCATCTTGTCAGTTCGAAAAATACAGTAGGTGTCTGACCACTGCACAACCTGTGCTTTGATGCGATGAACCGATGCGATTAAACATGAAGGGCGTCAGTATTTTTAAAGAATGTTCCCGGTTTAGTCTTTCATTAGAGACCCACGGGAGCCACCACTAACCCCCGCTTCGCCGAGTGAGGTGTCCTCGGGAGCCGGCAATGGACGCGGCGTCGCCGGATGGGGTACCTCAAGGAGCGCTCGCCGCGCGGCAAGTGCAACGGCGTCGGCGCATCCGGACGACGACGCACGGAGGCGCACAGTGCGCCGAAACGACACACACAAGAGCCACACGGCGGTATGTTTTTATTCCTCTGGGATTTACACGTAATCATTTCAACAATAAAGAAGATTAATCGGCGAAGATTTTTGTGGGGTTTCACATCTATTGTAGAAGAACGATTCTCAAATGACTACGGGAGTCTTGAAGACGGATAAGATGTTGGAAATTCGGAAATCAGTTCATCGTCTGGCTATCCTTAGGAGTAGGAATCGAGTGGAGACGAAGATTCTATCGCGGTGCGTGGTCGTAGAATTCTGGTATTGGTAGGAGGAAACCACAGAAACAACCGATCAGAGAAGCTGGTCTGTAGTTGCCAAATTGTACCTAGTATCTGTCACTGTTGATTCTCGAACATATGCATTGGACCTCCCAACCTATTACTTTTTACTTGCTGATTCGCGGACATACGTTTAAATGAGTAACGTGGTAAGATGAGTAACGTTTATAAACAAAAATCCTCTGAAATGTGTTTCTTTTATCAATTGCTTTCGTCTACGTACATGTTTGTTTTCAGCGTTTATAGCGATATTTTTTAGTCGCGAACAATGCTACATAATAATATGAAAGTGTCGACTCAATTCGATGTGTCCATTTTTTGCAGTATCGTAAAGAAATACATTTCTGAATTTATCACAGATTTCATTCCATCACACCTAGAGCTTCCGTTGACAATAACGATGATTATCATCACGATGTCTCAATGTATTTATCACCTCCTTCGATCACCCAATGTAACGCGTTTTTAGGCTCGTGCGTTTACACATCGCTCCATCCAGCCGTATCGCGCCTTTCGAAGCTGCGCGCGGCGCGGTTGACGTCACTCGCCACGTGCCGCATTCCCGGGCGCGCTGCGTACGGCTGCGTGCGGCTGCGTGCGGCTGCGTGTCGCCTCGCGTCGCCAGCCCGGCCCTGCCCTGCCCTGCCCTCCCCGCCACGGCCCGCGCCACGGCCGCGGTCGCCGCCTCCGCCGCCGCCAGTGGGTCACGCGGCCGCCTGCCCCGGGCCGCGCCACTGGGCCTGCTGCGCCGGATTCGAGCGGCTTGTCTCGGGCGCGGCCCGTTGCGTTGCGTTCACAGGCGTGCAAACGGGGGGACCAGAGGGGCGTGGTCCTCCTGGAAATTTCGAAAGGGAACCATTGCTCTACGTAATAAAATATTTTAATTTCCATAAATATGATTAATTTCTTGTTGTTTTTTTTAAGCTGATACTTTAGGGGATTCATACCTATTTGAGAAGAAAGCTCTCCAAAACATCTGGCAACCTTGTAAGTGGCTCAGCAGAAAACCAATTGTATTTGGTAATTGCATCATCAAGATTTTTAACACCAGTCTCCTCGTAGCACGTTTTATACTTTCATTGGGAAAATAGTATGACAAAAAAGTTTCATGGGGATCAAAGGAGCCCAGAAATGTAGTTAGCCCCCTCTTGTTTTACGCTGAACACGCCTGTGCTTGCATTGCTAGTGTCTATAGTCGCTGCCACGTAAAATGGCACAGATAATCAACTAATCACTACAGTAACAGCGCTGTAAACGTAAAAATCCCCCTTTTTTCTACTTATGTTAGGTAGTACGTTATAATAAAAATGTCCACCTTTTTGAAGCGAATCTCATATTTTTGTAATTGTTGAGTTGTAATTGAAGTACAGAAAATGTATCGGTAAATTAGAAGAGAATGTCGAATTATTTTAGAAGAGGACGCCATTGAAATGCTAACAAAGAAAAGCAAACCAGAACGGCTTATCCATCTCGCGATGCGATGGGTGGGGCGCGGGTAACTAAGTGGAGTTGGGTGTGGTTGTGTGGCTTTGGGCGGGTTGGATAGAGTTTAAAGGCTAGGATAGCTAACACTTTTCACTGCTGGATCAGGGAATGCACGGAAGACATGTGACAGGGAACGCAAATGGTAGTCAGAAACAAATATTGTAAGTTACTTCTAGGGACAATATTGACAACGAAACTATTCGATATTGTCAATAGTTTCGTATTTTTTTACAATACGAAGATGTAAAGTATGTTTAAAAGTTACTGCACTTGGTATCTGGAAGTGCGTCTGTGAATCTGGCGAAAAATCGGATTTGACTTTAAACATTCATTCATCTTTTTTTTTTCATGTGCTATACGATTTTTGATTTAACAATTTCACTTACTGCTTCTTCAAATATAAGGTTTGCGATAGTTGGGCATGGCACTATTTCCTTTTCTTTCCACCTCTACTTTCACTATTTAATTTATTTTTTTGGTTCATTGTATGATACCAGGAAAGAGACTCGTGGTGTATTTGCTGATAAATATTTTATCTCAGATTCAGTTTCATTTTTAACATAATTTCATTTTCAATTTTCAACATAATTTCTAGAATCTCCAGTTATTTGAATAGTCAAAATTGTTATTGGGCCCAGAAAACGTTAAGTTAAGAATTTTAACTAATCTTAATTAAATTTATATAACCAATTTTTAAATAGCATGAGTGTTGTGTTATAGAGATTATAAGACTGATCTATAAATTTTATGAGTGGGTTGATACTGTTCCTGCTGACGTTCTCAGCATGATTTGTTAATCGTAAACTATGGTCATAATATTGGAGACAGTGCTTTCATAAGTCGCTGCGAAACAGTGTGGACCAGTTTGACATCACCATAAAATTTCGTAATGAGCTGTGCAACTTTAATACGGATGCAGCGCCGCGCCGAGCCGGGTGACAGTGCAGAGGGGTGACCCAAGGTATGGGGTGTATTGAGCAGAAAGCATCCATGGTTAAAATCAAAACTCAATGTTCAAAATAGAGGGCCCTAAAACATCCATGTTTTTTGACATCAATGTTCTCGAAACATTGATGTCAACAATTTTAAACATTTCATCTCGAAACTAGTCCTACATTAACTCTCGGGCTGGGATGGGGTAATTTAAATCGAAAGCGGCAGTATTTATTAATTTATAATTATGATTTAACTGACAGAACCAAGAAAACATTTTTTTAATTTAATTTTATTTTCTTATACATGCGAATTAAGCGCTTTACAAGATTTACAAGTAAAAATAAGAACAATTAAGAAAACAGAGTCTTAAACCTGAACGCTCAGGCTCATCTCATGGTTTAGATCTTCGTACGTTCGACATAGAAAGACACGACAAGGCCCTATGCATACGGCGCATGCGTTTGTCCCCTCCCCACGCGGGAATTCGATGAAATGGGTAGAAAAGTCAGTGCATCGCGGTCCCCACTCGGCCGAGAGAGAGTTCTCTGGATGAAGATACAACGATCAGCGTTCGCTTCGTTCTAACATATCAATTGACAGTAGCATTTTAAGTTTTTATTTGATATTTTAACTTTTACAAAATTGTGATTATGGGACTTTTTTCATTCAGACACAAAGCAACGAAAACGTAAAAAACATCGAACACAAAACATTGAAACTGAACAAATATCGGATATAATGATAAATCGATGTTTGAAACATCGATGTTTCTTTAAAAACATGAATATTTTAAAAAGGCATCGATGTCGCATTCTTAGCAGGAAGCCGCCGCAGTGTTCTTGGCGATTCGAACGACAGCCGATGACGCCAATGAGGATGCACGCGCGGGCGGCGGGACGGGTAGCGGAGGGCAGCTGGGAGGCGACTGCGTTGCGCCAGCGGAAGCGGTGGGAGCTTTATGGCGGGCGCCGCCCCCATACGCCGGCGGACGGGACTTCGTGCTGCTCACAAGATCAACATCGGCTACCGCGCTTCATGTCCAACTTTCAGAGAATGAAGCTAGTGGTGCTAAAACAGCTATTTTCTCGCCCGTATTTTTACACAGAATTATACTCAAATTGTCGAAAAAATGTGCATGACCTCATTTGAAAATCAGACTTATTAAGGAACACATACCATTAAGGGAAAAACCTTTATCTTTATTGTATATCTATATCTTAATTGTTGTAGTAGGAAGACGCAGAAAAAATTTTGAACTTTTGCGATTTTCGAATTTTTTTTTCAACGAAATTGACACATGCACAATTCTCTTAAATGTCCTTTACATTTACCAACAACAAAATTTAATCAAAAAGAATGGAGCCTTGTTTTGAAAATTTTGAAACTGGCCCAGGGTATTCACGTAAAGTACCCCCAAGAATTGAAATATCGATTTCAAATTCAAGGGCCCGTGTCATCAGGCAGATCGAATGGGGAATATCAATTTGGGAGAAAATCGGCTGAACGGTTTTGCCGCTAGCGTTGTTCACACACAGACGCAAGAGCAGACATTTTCCTGTCAATCATTACATAACTTTATCTCTACTCCGTAACGAGAAAGTAAAAATGAATGATATATGTTACAAAATGTGTCAATAATATTGTGTTTCCGTTATCTACCCAAAAATACAAGTTTTGAATTAATGAGCACTCAAAAAATGGTCTGTAAACAGTAAATAAACGAGTGTTTTTTCGATCCATATAGAGTTGATTAGAGGGTCAAACGGTTACATTCTAATTATGGAGAACGGAGATTTTATTCCGTTGTATAAGGTTGATGCGTACATTGACCTCTACAACTTCCAAATAGAATGAGGTCCTTGGGTTAGGTCATTCATTTTGTATTTTCCAAAAGAGTGAAGTTCAAAGCGAAGATCAACTGGATTTAATGAAAGTAAATTAAACTGTCGGAGTCGTGTACACAAAAAACATAGGAAACTCTTTTTTTACATGACAATTGTAAAACAGCAATTGAAACGTCTGTCGTTGAGTTCATACCTTTTCCGTTTCTTTTCGTATTCCTTTTCTGTCATCATTCGTGTTCACAAGTTTAATAAATTATTCTACTACTCTCCGCAATCTTGCGTGTTTGAAGATAGTTAGTATCGACTGAAACCTTATATATAGCAGAAAGAGTACCTGTTGTATCAAGAGGTTATAGAGCAACGTAGGTAATTGAATCACGAAGTAATGGAACCTAAACTGACAAACCGGAAGACTCAGCTCGGATCCGCTGAACTTCTCATTTCGGAGAAAACGCTCGCGAGCAAAGTGTGCCCTTCCGCCTCTCTAGAGACGTCCTCCTCTCACGAAAGGCCAGGGCTGCCCACACGGAGCCCCAAAGCAAACGGGAAGCTTCTTTGGCTGCTCCGCCCCGCCCTCTCCCGACTTCGCCCCACTTCCTGCCTCGGCCGGTCAACCCTGCACCTCACCGCCCCACTCCGCTCCCCCTGCTCAGCTCTACTCCCTTTCCCGACCCTCGATTCCTCTCACCACTGCCGTCCCGTTTTGCCTCGCTCCGCTCCGCCCCGCCTCATTGAGCCCTACCCGCTCCGCTCCGTCCTGCCAACGCCTCGCCCCGCCTCGCTCCACCCTGCACCTCACCGCTCCACTCCGCTCCACCCTGCTCAGCTCCACACCCCTATCCTGGATCCCTCATGTCACTGCCGTCCCGTTTGCCTCTCTTCGCCCCACCCTGCCTTGCCCCTCCCTTCCCCGCCCCTCTCTCCCCTCCACTCCCCGCCCCTCCCCATCCCCTCCCTTCCCCTCCCCGCCCCTCCCATCCCATCCCCGCCCTCCCCGCCCCTCCCATCCCATCCCCGCCCTCCCCGCCCCTCTCCGCTCCTCCCCGCCCCTCCCCGCCCCGTCCCGTTCCGTTCTGGACCGTCCCGCCCTGTCTCTCCCTGACAATCTCTCCCCTACGCGGCCCTCTCACAAGTGACTCCCACTCCGCTTCTCTCCCGCACCCGCGCTGTCCTCGTTCTTCCCTCAGTTATCAGCGGGAAGGTTTCACTTCTCTATTCCCCTCCTCTCTCTGCACCACCCTTTCCTTTCACTTCGCAGTAGGAAGTTTCCTTCCCTGCCCGTCCCTCTTCGGCCCTTCCCGCCCCGGCCGGTGCTCCGTGGTGACCCTTGAAGCTCACCTCACCGTCGCGCCATTGGTTTTTCGCCGTCGCCCTCCATCCGCCTCCTTCGCCCGGGGGAGCAGTACGTGCTTCTGCGACACTCGAGCGCGAGTACTGTGGATCTCTAGAGTGCTCAATCACGACTGATTGAAAAAGGAACGAGGGTCAACTGGAAGGGGAGATAAAGTATAGTGCGATTTATTTGCATTGCTGATCTTTCTTTGGAAATTGATATAAAGGATGAAATTCAAAATGCAATGTTCAGCGATGTAGTTTCATGATTTTGTTGTAGCCTTCTAATAGATCGTCATTAAATTGATTTACAAAAGCTCACACCATTCTTTACTGATGTATTGCTTGTGTTCATTACACGTTGAAGAGAACGTAGAGAACACGATGTAGTTTGAGAAGGGGAATGAAGGAGGTAAATGTAAAGCAGTTTGCTCATTTGAGAACTCTCAATATCCAATATATCTTATGGAAACGGTTTCAAATGAAAACTCATAGATAGCAGACTCATTACCCTAAATTTCGTAAATATTAATTAAGATCCTTAATTTAAAATGAAACTTTGTATTAAATGATAGGTAAAAGACGATATCAATAATTATTCACTTCTTTCTCTCTACCATTCCAATAACTTAAATCAGAAGAAAATACATACATTACAAAAAGATAACCCTAGTCATGGTGATGTTCGCGAAATTATCTCAAAAAGTTCCTGATAAATGTAGTAGCTAAAATTTGGAATACATTAACGTTTTAATTTTAGTTAAAAATATTATATTTTAAGTTTATTATTTCTCCATAAGTCTACTTATTGTAAACCAGCTGGAGTTATGTTTACTGAACATAGCAATCTTCAACCTGGATGTGAGATGGGCTGCATGGCATATCTGAGAGGTAGTGCAGAACTGCTCAATTGGGTAGTCTGCTTTGCATACCCTGGCTCAGAGCTTATCATCGCGGGCCATCCGTCTGTGTGGCTCACTGCTGCAGAGCACGTGAGAAGGGGTGCAGACGCTCGGGTGTGATCGGCTCTAGTCTAGTGAAAGTGTGACTGATACGGGGGGGAGCTTTGCTGCGGGCAACTTAGCTTCGGTTCTTGCGTTTGAGCAGCCCTGAGATACCAGGCAGAACTTGCGGGGCACCAAGTGGGGAATGTTCCGTCACAGGAGAGGATGGGAGGGCTTTGAAATAGAGTGGCGCGTGGATGGGAAGCCAGCTCCGAACATCGCGGCCGTCAGCTCGCCTCGATGTGGATCAGGTTAGCCAAGGGAGGTCGGTCGACGACGAAGATCGCGAAAGGGAATGATTCATGTGTACCAGAGAGCGTCGAACTAACCGCGACTTATATCGTTTAAATTAATTATTAATAATTGTTGACGATTCCAATGTATTATTTTTACTAGGATATTGTGTACTGAAAACAAATATTACGATTAAGCTTGCATAAATAATGTATTACGAAAATCCTTAAAAGAGCCGAACTAATTGGTGACCTAACTGCGACTTATATCGTTTAAATTAGTTATTAATTATTGTCGACGATTCCAATGTATTATTTTTACTAGGATATTGTGTAATGAAAACAAATATTTAATTATTATATATTAAGCTTGCATAAATAATGTATTACGAAAATCCTTAAAAGATATTTTTTAATTTTAGTAAAGATACAAAATTGATATAAGATAAATGTGTAACCAAAATGTGAAAGAGAATTTCCCATTTTATAGAAAATATATTCTAATATTGTTTGAAGTTTTACTAGTTATGGCAATATTATGCGACTGTTTGAGGAATAAAGGTATCATTTATTCAAATACTTTTAACTTCCTCGTGTTCATTGCATTGTATTCGTGTCATATCTCGATCCTATTATTTTGACGGAAATTCAGGTTGTGGGAATGGTTGATATAGAGTGAAAACTGTGGAGTGATACTGTGCAATAGCTTTAATTCCTAGAATTTCAGTATTAAAACATCAAGACACCGAAATAAAGTACGTAATAAAATATTAAGTTATTTGCGGAGAGTTTGATAAAATCAGCAAAGAAAAGTAGTTTCGCAGAAGACGCTTAAAATACTAGTGTGGGTTATGGAGAACGTAGGTGATACACTATTAATTAATGTTAGAAACCTTTTAACGTGATTAATAATATCATACTTAATTCGAAAATACAATAATATTTACATGCTTCTTACATGCCCTGACATTGTTTTGCAACAAGATGTCAGCCTATTTTGAATGGGGCCTCGTTCGCTCTGTCTCGTACGCGCCCATAAATCCGAAGGTGATTGCCTCCCCAGGGAATCGATGCCCAAGTTGGGGCCCGCCCCGCCCTCGACGGGGGAACGCCGCGCCGCGCCTTGCCGTGCGGCGGCGTCTACGCCGCAAGTGTCGCCGCGGGCGACGCAAAGTTCAGGGCCGCGGGTGGCGTGACCCTCCGCGCGCCGCGCCGCCAGCGCCTGGGCTGCCTTTCATTGCGCCACGGCTGCCGGCGGAAGCGGCAGAGGCTGCGGCGGACGACATGGGGAGAGAGAGCGGGGGTGGAAAGGCGGGAGTTGCTGAGTAGGCGGGAATGCAGGAGGCGAGGGAGGCGGCGGTGACGGCTGTGACAGGGTTGGTGGGAAGGGATGGAGGCTGTGGTGAGGTGGGAGGCGGGGACGGAGATGGGGAGGGAAGCGCGCATGTGGGAGGAGGGTGGGACAAGCAACGGAGAGGCGAAGGATGCGGAGGGGGATGCGGAGGCGACGTAGGAGGTGGGCGAGAAGGGGGGCGGGGATGCGAAAGCGGAGGCAGAGGACGCGGAGAGGGACGAAGTAGAAGAGGCCAGGAAGGCGGCAGCGCTGACTGTGACGGGGTTGGTGTGTTGGCATCAGTGAAGGGCGAGGTGGTGGAGGCAGGATGTGGGAGGAGGGAAAGGGCGGCGACGAGGAGGCGAAGGTGAAGGTATCGTCCAAAAGGTAGGCGGTGGTGGTGGCGGTAGGACCGTAAGACGAGGCGGGCGAATCGGGGGATGCGAAGGCGGGGGCAGCGGAGGCGATGGCGGGTGAAGCAGAGGAGGCGAGGGAAGCGGCCGCGTTGGCTGTGTCAGGGTGAAGGTATGAGCCACGGGGGAGGCAGTGGAAGTAGGGGCGGCGGGGGCGGAGACGGGAGGGAAGCGCGGACGAGGAAAGAAAGAAGGGGTGGCGATGAGGAGGCGAAGACGACGGCATCTTCGAAGTGATAAGAGGTGGTGGGGGCGGCAGAGGAGTAGGATGAGGCGGACCAGTCGTGGGAGGCGGAGGCAGAGAAGGCCGGCAGGGACGGGGTGGGTGTTAGTGAGTGGGTGGAGGCGGCGTCGGGAGCCAGAGGGCGCGACCGGCGCGCGACCAAGCTCTGGGTCTGGGGGTGGGGGCGGGGGCGGGGAATGAGGCCGCGGCCGCAGACGAAGAGGGAGGACTCGGCGACTGGCATTGAGAGCCCTCATTAGGAAGTCGGAAAAACTCGGATCTGTACCAGAGATGGCCATTTCATTCGACTTACTGCTATTTGAATAATTATTTTCTGTGAATTGAATTCCCATGAAACCTTGAAACTCATAAATTTCTGTCGAGAGAATATCTCAAAGTTTCCATTTGCAAAAAGAGCAGCTTATGAATATTTTCCCTTTTTGGGAGGTAATGGTGTATTGAAATAAAATGTACCGGAGAAGTACATTAAATTTTATTTTTTAACGTAAGTCAATAAGTTAAAAGAGGCATATTAGTTAGAAAAATCCAAGCTGGATATTTGTAGTGAAGATTCTAACTATACATGCGAAACATACATCGTTCGTTCACCATCCTTGATCTACACTGATTCAATTTACTAACACCCAGATTTCAGAATGGCGGTTACAGTTGTGAGCATATTTGGAACACAAAAATAAAATACACAATTTGTCTTGAGGTTACCAACTAATCTGTTGTTGATTCTCATGGAAACTACATAGATCATATTTAACTGAACATGGAACTGTGATGAATGGGATGAGATTGGCATTAGGGTTTTATGGCGCTGCAACATATACCCAGCTATTGTGGATTCGAGAAAAAAGAAACCGAAGTGTCTTCCAAATAACAAATAAATTGAAAATTAGTTTTCTTCATTACGTACACGATCATCAACTTTCACTAGCGTTGTTGCATTAGCGTATACATACTATTACCATAATAGAAGCATAACTACGAACTTTAGTGTGACTTTTCAACCGTGAAATTAAAACTATTAGTTCAATTATGCATACTGAAAGCCCCAAACACTGAGTATCTCAAAAAGTTTATCGCTTTTTCTGTGTGATTTTTCTTACCGCTTCTCCCGAGTGGTCAGTCATAAACTGTGACTCATATATCTTAGGAGGCGGTTTTTATCGATCGCTATGTTGATATCCAATAAACCGCGTACGTACTGTAACATGCCCTCTTTGATTTTAACATAGCTTTCAGTTATATTATTCAATATTTGGAGCATTTTGGAACTCTTTTGGACATAATTTCACTCGTGGAATAGTCCTATTAAACATCACTCGTACTTTGGAAACTCTCAAATAAATCCCCTCCTCGCTTCGCGAGTCGGGAATTTATCGACAATTTCAAAAGCACTCGTAGTATTACCTATGAAAATTCCTTCACCTTTGGCCTTGCGTTCCCTATTCTTTTTCATAAATGAACAAACGCACTCACACAACTCGTAACACATTAAGGCGACTCTGGACCAGCTGGGACGAGGTTGCAGGAAGCATGCAGCACCGCACCAAGCGAAAACAAAATCCAGACGATTCCTCACGATGCAGCAGCCGCGCTGGACCTGTCGTGTGCCGGGCGTGGGCGCGGCGTGCGGGGGAGAGTGCGCGACCGCTCACTTCCGGAGGCTTCGCGCCTATTGAAGTGTCATTCACCGGCGCCGAGAAAGACCCGCGTGCGAACGAGGAGCGGGCGGGTGCAGCGGACGCCTCGCGCCCGTGTGAAAGTGCGAACGACGGCGCTGAAAGGCGGCAGCGCGCGCTGTGCACAAAAGTCCTACGGGCGTTCATAGGACGAGTGAAGACTGGATCGCAGGTAAATGTTCCCGGAGATGCGTGGGTTGGACATGGCGGTGGTGAGGATCGCGAGAGGCAAGCGTTTGTCGACGTGGAAAATTCGAGAAATATTCTTGGGGATTATTAATGAAATCACCATTGAGCGGAAAGTTCATTAGAGTCATTCATTCATTGACAAAATTCGGTGACTGTAATTCACATGTAGGTTATTTCGGTAAACATACAGTATACACTATGAATTATGAGTGCGTATTTGTGTGTTTAGTTCTGCTGCATGTACAAAGACCGTGCCCCTCAGCATGGTACTATGTTCTATGTACTATTTAATTTATATGGGATTATGCAACAAAAGTCGAAAAGCAACTGCGAGACGTAGCTTCAAAAATCATAGGCATTTTTCTTTTTTTCGTTTTCGTTTTTTAAATTTTAATTAGATTTTTTTCTTACATCTTTTTTCAGTTGACCTACGTGTAATTAATTTCGGGTTATAAAAGTGAAACACATTTTTACCGTTAGCTTTCGACCCTGAGTTTCTGTTTCGCAATTCTAGTAGGATTCAGAGCAAATTCCTACGATATAGTATACGACTTAAATATCCGAATTACTTCTGGAGAACTATCGTGTGCTATTATTAAACTGAATAGAATTATTGGAAGTGCCCATTTGTAAATACTATTGTTGAAGAGGTGGCCGCCATTTAATAGAATCATTAAAAGAAAATAATAACTTTCAAGTACTCAGTTGCTAGACACCAGGGAATTACTATTTTTTAAAGGACAATCGACATTAAATAGAATTTTTGGAAGTAATAGAATTATTTCCAAGCGCCCAAGTGACAGAAACGAGAGAAAACTTATTTAAGAGTTGACCATCATTGAAATTGAAATAATGTTCTTCTGAGAAGTCCCGAGGGGGAGGTTTTCAGTAATAGGCGCGAGGTCGAGTATTAGAACAAGTCCTCCGAGACCTCTAGGCTGTGCCGCCCGGAAGGCATTCGGCTCGTCGGCATCACGCCATGCCACGCCACGCCACGCCCTCCGCCTCCGCCGCAGCGCACAGCGTCCGCCCGCCCGCCCGTGGGACCGCCCGCGTCGTCGTCGCCTCGCGCTCTGACGTCAGTCCGATGGCGCATAATGGGGGCGGCACAATTGGGACGAGGATCTGTTGGAGGACGCACCCGCCGCGCGCGAGGACGCCCTCACGTGCGCCGCTCCGGGGAGCGCGAGGCGGACGCCATACCAGTCTTCTTAGGCACCTGCACAGGGTGACCCTACGTAATAAAACTTTTCCCCCACGTAAATATATTCATTGTAATCATTCCTTGTTTTTTTTAATCTGAGAATTTAGGAAATGCCTCTGGGATGGCTTATAGGCAGCGTACTAGCTTCTCGTGGTCTGATCGCGGGTTCGATTCCCGGTCGACGCAAAAGTAGAGTTGTTGCTTTCCTTTCAAATCGTCTCAGTTTCTGGAGCTGTGTGATGAAGTAAAGCCCAAGCAGACGGAGTTAACTAGTTAGGGAAGGGAATGTGTCACGTTTGCCACGTGTCTCTCTTTCCCCCTCCGAGCGTGGGGGACACCGTTTGTTTACCGGCAAAGTCAGACAATCGAGGCACTCCGAGTATGGTTTAACATAAAATCAATTGCATTCATTAATCGCACCGTATAAGTTAAAATTCATTATCTTTGCAATGGTCATTTACTTTCTTGTAAAATGCCATATGCTAATTAAAAGTGTCATGAAAAGGGAATTCAGAAATAAAGATGGCCCCTCTGTTTCAGACTGACGAAGCCTGTTACTCCCTTTTTTTCGTCGACCAGAAATCACTCACGTGAAGCTGACTGAAGAACGGAATGCAACGACATTACATTTTGCATTCTGGATTTGGTGGAAAATTAATGGAAAACTGCAAAAACGCAGAAATTGTTTTTCGCCTTCCGCCACTTCTCAAAGCTCATCGAAGGTGGTCTTGAATATTCTTTATAGTATATGTAAAACCAATAAAATTAACGATAGTAATATTTAAAATACGAATTAGTGCAGGCTTACAAGTTTGGAAATACATTTTACATTAAAATACAGCCCACCTGGCCGAAAAATAATCATATTATTATTATTATTATTATTAATATTATTAAAAATAATAAGTAGTTGAAATGTGTTTGTTTATGTGCGTGCAGTCCAAACTCGAATATACAGATATTTCTTTTCAGCTATTTGATAGCTGTTTAAAAAGCATGTAACAATAACAGGATTGAAATCAATATGAAGTGGCCTTTATTTTTAAGAAAGGTAAAGCAAAGCAAATTCGCGAGAATAAGCACTAAAATGATTTATTATAGAACGCTTTCTTCTTTTATATCCTCCTCACAATATTCAATTAAATCACAGTTCTTTACAACCTTGTTTTTCTTTCTGCCTTTACACCGACCACACAAAAAGTGACTCACAATTCGAATTGCTTGATTTGTGATAATCAAATGGTCCACATTGACATTCCAATTCAAATACATTTCGTTCCTGAATTCCGTTTTGAGACGAAAAAATCACGTCCTCTCAAAACGACTTCCTGACACCGCCAGCTATTTACGAAACCCTGTCATGACCGGCAATCTCCCGTTCACACATAAACTTGTTAGTCGCCCGAACCATGACAGCGTGATTTTTTGACGTTCGTGTCCGTCAGATTACTTCATTCGTATTTCAGCTCTCCCAGCACGACGCTCGGTATCGACGGGTGTGAAGCCACGTTCGTGTGACATCAACGCATAGAACGCGTAATACTCTCTTTAAAGGGTCCAAACCTCCCGGGCACACGTCTCGACACGAATATCAAGATTTGTGTCTGAAACTCTTTTCCTCATTTGCCTAAGAGCATGAATTGTGACTTAGTACAATGCAGTACGACAGAACCTATTTGTCCGTGCAGTATTTCTTAGGTAGCGCCCTATCTTATGAGAATTTATGCTTGGGGACTAGAAGTAAGCGCCGCAATACCCCGAAATCTTTTCATTTCGAGGAGTTGCTGGCTGCTCCAAGGCCTCGGATGATTAAGCGCATTTCCCCTCTTTCCTCCCCTGTCGACGCGCATTCCCCTTTCGGTGGGGGAGTCCAGCGGGCGATTAATGTTGGCAACGTGCATTCCGCGCGCTTTTGCGAGAGAAAAATTCCGGGCACCCGCAAACACTACGTCCCCTTGAGACCAGGATTCGGAACCGAAGCTTTGACGAATATTGGGAGTTAAGGATATAGTAAGTATGAAACCAAATACGAAGACTGGATTATCTAACCGCCTGTTTTCATGAGACGAAATATATATATATATATATATATATATATATATATATATATATATATATATATATATATATATATATATCAGCCTAAAACTATAGCTGATTTACCTTGAAAATAGATTTTATTACATCACAGCGAATATTTTGTTAGCAATCCTTACAAAAAATGTTAATTGTTAATTCAATTACAATAAATGTTAATTCTATATTCAAAATTCAACTAGTAGCTTAGGGGAGGGATCACAGAATTATGAAACCATGCACAAAATTAACTTCTCCTCGTAGCACGTCACAAACAGTTTTAACTGTTTTTGACGTAAATAAATAAATAAATAAATAGATGGTACACGTGGTGATTTGAGAAACCAACCTTGCTACAACAACATGATGAAAACCTTTTCGCAGGACTCTAAGTCCCCGCAGCCTTGAACTCAGAGGAATATCACGAAGAATCGGCCTCGGCCACAGTTAGACAGGCCATGTTGCACTAATTGTGAGAAATTCTTGCTGATGATCCTAGCAAACGTAATTCTCCGACAATTTTTCCCTTAGTATATTACAGTATTTGTTAGCAAGAACTTTGACTAGCTAGCGGAGAAAATGGGAGTCAATATTCAGTTGCGCGTAGCACGTAGGTACCAAGCAATTCACTTGAAACATCTGAATATGCGTGTACATACGTTTTGTCGAAACAGAGCGAAGGAAAGTAGAGATATATGTCAGGTGTTGTCCCCGACTTCTAGATTGTTTCATTTTAGGGACTATTGAAATATTCTATTACGAGTTTTACTAAAGGTTCACATAAAATTCACACAGTTATGTATAAGGTGTAGTAAGGTAAGTGAAGGTAAAGGTGCAATTTCACATAGGCCGATGTGGCGCAAGGGAGGGTGAAGGAGAGGTGACCTATTCTTTGTCGTCGGTAGAAGGAGGAGGTTGCGCGGTGAATACTGTCCAGCGGCCTTTACTAACAAGAAAGATATTGTTGCTCACTTTCAAAGGAGGCCGAGTAGACCTCAGAACCGCCCTGATAGGAAATCAACCTAATGTCGGGATTCGAAACTGTCCTTCCGGTCAGAACGCCAGGGCAGGTTGGGTAATCTACTTGGTTTTTAAACCGAGCCAAGTGGCTTAGTGCGTAGCGCGCTGATTTAGGGAGGTCCAGGTTCGATCCCCGGGCCGGTCATCCTGTCCAGGGTTTTTCGTGGTTTCCTTCGATCATAAGGCGAATGCTGAGATGGTTCAAAAAGGCCACGATCGCCTCTCATCATCCTATCATCTCATAATAATAATAATAATAATAATAATAATAATAATAATAACAGCGGCGACAAATTTGCTCGCGTCTATGGTCTACCACTCGTGTCCCCTGGGTTACGCCAAATGAGCAACTGCGATTTGCCGCCTACGCGCTTGGCCATTATGAACGTTCGAATCCCCACACGCTGGCGGAAACTGCACGTCTATAGTGGTCAGCGCGTCACCAAATGGCAAATGGTGGGTGTTGGAAAACAAACATTTAATTATTATTTTCTAACAAGATGTATGGCTAATTGGTTTGATGAGCACCTGGTATTCGTTTTAAATTAGATAATTCTCCAAAATTATTTCAAGTTTTTATTGTATTCATAAATATTGCTTTATTAATAATTATTAACTACTACTTACTAATTATTATTCTCGATTAAGATATTTTCTAACTCCAACAGACAAATGGAGAGGTGTTTCTTTTCGTGAGAATTTTCATTTGAGTCCTTACCTGTCTCAGTCCTTGATTATACTTTTGCGTGCGATGGAAGTCATCGCTGTTTTCTGTAAGTGTACAAATTCTAGTAGTGCTGAAATGTCATGCGAGAATAATCATTTCGGAATATCAGATACCATACTGAAGAGTGTTTTTTACACAAAATAACTTTCAAAGCTTTACAATGCATGCAGTTGTTCAAACACATAAAAGTGTGAGGTTTTATGACCTGGTTCGTGTTATTTCCGACGTATCTCGTATTTTACTATAAATTCTGCTATTGAAATAATGGCACTGAAGTATATATTGTTACTTCCGCAATATGAACTTGATACGTGTTAATGGTATTTAATTTCCGTATATATTTGCTCGTAAATCTTTTCACCTAATCCCTTAATTCGGAAACTCATATTGTGAAATCGGAACATGGACAATGCAATTGTAAACACCGTGTGGTTGCCATATCGAACGGCAACATGAAAATGATTAGCCTCCTCGCCACAGGCATTGGCACTGGAATTCAAAACCAATAACAGCGCATGTAACGGATGGCGAAGAACTTTTTATTGTTTTTATTTCTTTTACCCCTCATTCATCTCCTGGAAATGAGATTCTATATGCAAATATGAATGTAATTGTCACATTAAAGGTACTAATGATTTACAATACAACCCATAAAGTCTTAAGTTATTTGTGAGTAGATGGGAAGATAAACAGTGTGCAAAATTGTCTAACAATACATTACGCTGCGAGGTACATATTGTTTTTGTTAGAAAATTTGTCAGATTTTTTTTTGGCAGAAATGCTTATTCCTGAGAATGATGATAATTTGTGATTACTCGTGATTGTTACAAGAAACACGTGATTACTATGATTATTCGATATTAGACAGTACTTCATAATCGAAGGCTAAAAATAAAAAGTACATTGGACTCTGAAAAATATCTTCTAAAATATTGGTGCACTTTTGATTTGTTTAACGTTTAAATTAGTAAAACAAATTGGTGTAAAACGTGTTTATGTAATATTCGTGTGTGATGTACGAGTTCTGTTTCCTCTAGCTAATAACGAAATTGGTTACGTCGCAATAATTATTAATACAGGTATCACGTGCAAGTGAGGACATTTTAATTTCGTGGCTTTTCCCTGAAAGAACCAATCAACAGGGGCCCAACGATAAACCAATTTGAATGAATCATTTTTTTTAAATATTCTAGTGGTTTGTCTTCCAAGAAACATTATTTGGAAACAGTGGCGTATAACTGTGGGCTACCGAGGCTACCGGCGGTAGCCCGAGAAATTACGAGAATAAAAATCTGACAAGATATATTATATTAAAAGAATTATAGTCCACTTTTTGAGTGACATAGATTTTTCAAAATTTCATATAATCTGTTATGTTGGGATATGTATTAAATCGCTCGCTAGTCGGGCGCATCAATCCTCTCAAGAGGTGGCAACGCCGAAGAAACCTCTGGCGCTCAGCGGCATCCACGCAGCATGCGTTCATTGCATGACTCACTTCCCCCTCCTACTGGTAAGAAAGGGTCAGCCAAGGGCTCAGGTTGCCGATTTCCCGAGCGGTTTCTTGACATGCTCGGAGCAGTTCGGAGGTTCGGAGGCAGTGGGCAGTAAACGGACAGAGTAAATTAGAAGTGCGCTTTTGTGCACGACACTCACGATTGGTGGTGAGTGTACAAATACATAATAGACTATATTAAGCGTATTTTAAGTGTTAAAATTGCAATTTATTAAGTATGTGATAGTGGCAAAGTTAACTATTGTCAGATATTGGGTAAGATATTTTGAAAAAATGTCACCTCTAACTTCGGAAAGTTTGTCTGTTGTCAACGAGTGTATTGAACGGCGTTTATTACAGAAGCCTTTTAATTCTCGTTCGAACGAGAAATGAACGTGTTTCATATGTCGTTCATATGAACATATTTCAATATTCCGACCGGAAGGGGTAGCTCAGTGCATCAACTGATGTCACTGCAGCGCCTCTGGCCGGGAGGTCCTAGGTTCGAGTTCTGACGGCGGCCGGATTTTCGACACTAGCTCTTCAGCAAGGTCGAATTCAGTCGCTGTCTTAAGGAGAATTTTAGCGGTCGGTTGCTCTGATCCGTATCAGTTTCTCCGACAACCATCAGGCTAATGTCGGAGCAGTACCCTACCAAACGGGCCACGGACCGCGCGCGATCTTTCCTTCCTCTTCCTTCTCCTATCCTCTCCCCTTACACTAATGTACTACACTACCACATATTCCGGGAGACCGGTCGGGAGCTCAGAGCTTGTCCTGGCTGGGGTGGTGCCCCGCCGGTGGTAGAGTCCAGGATAGAGGGAAACCCCGCCATCTCCCGAAGAAAAGCATGCACTACATTTACGGGACTAATGATCTACTCTCTTGACGCGCCCGGAATCAATAACCAACCAAAAATCAATGTTTGGTTCACTTTAACCGAGATTCACTGAATACGATGATGTCAAAATTAAATAGAATTTCTCTATAATAATTGATTTTATTAATATACAGCAAAGTTCATTAACAGCACGAATTGAAAATTTCAATATATTTATTTGTGCACATAAAATCAATTATTTTTTATTGTGTGCTTCCTACATTTTTCATTAGATCCTTCTCCAGAGTTTGTGCCCTCTCCATACTTGATTCTGCGTGGTCCTCTGTCTCTAAGCATACTAATGCAGTGTTGGCACCTTTCAATACCTCTTGCACTGTGGAACACCATCCCTCTCCGAAGGTCATTTCAATTGCCTAATAACATAGGAGATCCAATTAATTTCCAGGACTTTCTTCCTACGTTCACTATGGCCGAGGTGCAGGTTCACTGTAACCGATGCTTCTTAAGCTTACTTTTAATGTAAGTGAAACGGGACCAATGACTTACGTTCACTATAACCGAGGGTTCACTATATCCGAGTTCGCTAAAATCGGGGTCGAATATATATATATATATATATATATATATATATATATATATATATATATATATATTAAAATTGTACAATCTAGCCAAACTACATAATCGAAGATTATATATAGTTATATAGTCAAAGTTTATTTATAAGGTCAGCGGTAGCCCAGGGCATGAAATACGTCACTGTTTGGAAGTGCTCACAGTTTTGTGCCATGATATTATGAGTAGTAGCGTCTTTTTTCAACCCAGCGAAAGACCTTCCTTCCCTACAGCAGGAAATACAAATCTCCTCCCCCGCGTGACTCAGTTGGGGTCAACTGCGTGACCGGCGCTTGCGTGTGGAGTTCGGAGTCCGTGAACCGTCACCGATAACTCCTGATTATCTCCTGAGAATGCGCCAGGGTCGAAGGACAGAGGTCGATTTGGGTCTGGCGCGATTTCGTTGATATCAGTCACAACCCTCAGAAGGCTTGTTTTTGTCGTCTTTAAGACGCTCGGAGATAAACTATAAATAACTCAAAATAACTTCGAAAGAAATATGAAGAACATCTGTCACTACAGGGCTTCTCATAAGGGCAAAATAAGAGCGATTTCACAGAACTGAGTAGTAATTGTAAAGGATTGCTTGTAGGTTGTAGCTACGCCCAATTAAGTCAGAATCTAGCGTGTGGTACGAAAAAACTATTTTTACTTTCTTGTGCACATACGTATATACAGAGTAATATACGTAGTATAGTGAAAGTTATGTCATGCTGCGGAAAATTGATATCGAGTTTTCAACGGAAATACACGTGTTGGGGTCCCCTGATACCGAAAAAGTGTTTTTTTTTTTTCAAAACGTCCGTCCGTTCGTTCGTTCGTTCGTCCGTCCGTCCGTCCCTTCGTCCGTCCGTCCGTCTATCGTATGTGTACCAATCTAGTGCCTAAACCACACTTACTATCTTTCCTAAATTGAAGAAACCCCTGTCTATATGGCTCTAGTTGAAGTTTTTAAATTTTGAAAAACATTCTTCAAAATTTGGGGTACTTTACATGAAGCCTCCTGGACATTTTCAAAATTTTCTCAAAAACGGCTCCAATTTTTTCTTTAAATTTCTCGAAAGAACAGAGTAAAAAACACTTATAAAAGTGGCATAGGTCTGATTTCCATAAATAACTCTAAATTTTCGAAAATTACAAAAGTTTGAATTTTTCCGGCGTCTTTCTACAACTATAAAATTGAAGATATAGATTTTTCCTACAAATGAAATTTGTTGTCCATAATATCTCTTTCATTAAGGTTATGTAGATTTTTTTGAAAATTATCGTAGTTTTCGGGCAATAGTGCATGCAATATTTGCAATTTTAAAAAATAACAAAAACAAGATTTTCTTATAAACAGCTCCAAATTCTTTTTTTAAATTTTTGGTAGGGATAGTACCAAATGCACCATATCCGATGACATAAACATCATATTACTCTATTCTTTTGTTTTTTCAAACATTACAAAAATGTATTTTTTTACTTGTCTCTCACGTCGGAAATATTTACACTAAAGTCAATTTCTTCACTTTACTAGATTTATGCGTTCATGTGCTTTAAATAATGTCAAATACAGTTTCTCAAAACTCTACAGTTTTCAGTAAAAATGAGCTCAAAATTCAGCATTTTCAGGAACTCAAACGCCATTTTCTCAAAAATGGCTCGAAATATTTTTTTCAATTTTTTCCAATGGATTGCACTGTTTAATATGACGTAAAGTTCATTTAACTGTATTGTATTGTTTTTTCAAAAATTACTCAATAATTACTGTAATTTTTTTGAAACATATCTCACGCAATTAAGATGCACATTTTCATCAATTTGTGTCCATTATTGCATTTGTTTGTGGAAGTACTTCAAATTACTTCAAATGAAGTTTTTCGAAAACTCAATAGATTTCTGTGAAAAAGAGCTTCGAATTTCGCATTTACAGTAATGCTTAATCGTCATTTTCTTAAAAACGGCTTCAAATTTTTCAATTAAAATTGCTATTTAGGACGACGTTATAGCCGAGTTTAATATTCTTAAAATATAATTTAGGTTCTACTATTTGGAAACCGAAAATTTCAAAAACATTTTCTTTGGACCGCAATAGATGGAAGCAGGCAAGGAGGGACAAGACTGTAAAGTACCAGTCCACAGCAAGGAAATTAGAAAACTTAACTACGAGAAGGTCTGTGTCATTCTGTAGCACGTTACGTTTTAAAGTGCTGTGCGTAATTGACAGCAAGTAAGTATCAGTGAAAAATGAAGAGGTTCTGGTGGCAAAAGCAATATAAAATTATATAAAATAGTTTCCCTGTAAATTAATAATCTTTATTAATTAACAGTTATTTATTAGAAGTATTCGAGTTATTGTAAAATCGTTGATCATGAAATAATCTCGGTATTTCGATACTTTATTCACATTCATTAAAGCTGACAATCATGTAGTGATAAAGTAGTTAAAATACCCTGTATTAAAAGTACAAAAGAAATTATACAACTTGATTAGACGAATATCTTCTAAATATTCAAACCTGTGTGTATGGAAATTTTTTATCCCGTGGGTCTTATCTCAATTCTCTGTTAATATCACAATGTTGGACAATTCCGAATTCATCAATCACTATTTTCCGTATCTGTTGTTCTTTTTGTATATTTCCTCTTACGCTTCTTGGATTTACAGCACTGGCATCATGTACTTCGATCTGGAACGATGGTCTAGAATATATCTTGGGGATTCTGAATGAGGAGCCTGTGAAATATTACTCCAGTTATCCAGAAATGCACATTTTATGATCTTGAAGGCGATAAATACGTAAGTTAATGATTATATTTCATTTTTAACGAGTAACAGATTTAGTACTGGAATAGGATAAGACCACCACTTTGTCAAGAATCGTAATGCATCACAAAAATGATTGATATTTTCAGCTAATTTTTCGAGCCTCAGCTAACCATATAGATATAAAGTTGTGATTGAAAAATAGCATAGGAAGTCGAAAACAATTGCAAAAAAATGCACTTGTTTGGTTGCAATAATACTAATACTCAATAGCTCGAAATAAACATTGGCCCATGCGTTGAACTCGTAATAGTGAGTTATTATGCAAAACAGAGAATTACAATTCAAACAGTAGATTCAAAAGTTCTTTTTTGAAAATTTCTCTTACTCTATCATTTAGAATAAGAGGTAGCGTACATAATGTATGTAGCAGCTTTACAACTGAAAGCCACGTGGGTGTGACTCTTGTACTCAAAACAACCTCTGAATCTGCGATAATGTAAATTACTCAGTGCTGACTTTTACAACTAAATAAACTCGTTGACTCGCTGTTTTCAACAATTAAAATATATTTTTACATTCATTTACGACTTATTAATTTTTTAACTTTATGAAATTGTATTAAAGTATTTTTAAAATGTGAAACAAATATCGGAAAAATTCGTAAAGTTTTCAAAAACAATGAAAAAAATTAAAATTGTTCATTATACACTTACAGTGTAACGGACGAATTCGAGGCAAAAGCGTGAATAGCCTTTTGAATCCACCCTTAAAATGGCCAATATGGAATCAATATTCCCATAGAAACGCTTAAAAAACGCGAAAAAATCCGAAATCGGCGGTAAACAACTAAAGTACAAAAAAGGACGAAATTACCCTGAAAAAATGTGGACAAGCGGGAGTCGATCCCTCCTACAACAGCTCGTAAATACATTTTGAAAAATCAAAAATATACTGTAAATTGTTATACATGTAAAAGATAATTTGCGAAAATATGTTTAATGGACAAGGAGACCCTGAAATGTAGTTCCCCATCGTTTTAGGTTGCACTCCTTATCACTAAAATTCTAAGTCTATTTCTTTTGCGCATGTCAATGAAAGCGCATGTGTTCGTTTTCTCTTACTGATACTGCAACTGTTAGAAGCAGAAGAAATATGAATGCAGCGTTCAACGAAAAATGTTTGCTTATCTGTCATGGCCAATAAAGTTGTTATTAGTAGAGTTGTTTATTGGAAGTTATGCAAGTCTTGTTTTTCTTGTTTCAGATATGTGACTCCCATTTGTAGCGAATGCAGATGGAATCGCTTTCATGGAAAAATATCTGTTATTGCAATGTCACTATCATTAATGTTGCAAAACGTTGCCCTCCTCCCGATCGAGGCTCATGGCGTAGTGGTTGGCGCACATGCCTTTCGCTGCCGCCGCTTGAGAGCGATCTGTAACCACTCCATGAGCAATTGATGGACAAAGCCAGCTCTCCTCGTGTTTTCTCAGGGTTCGCACGTCATCTCTGCCTCACATTCTACCCTATCACTGTTCATCTTATCAACATTATCTCCATCGTCTACCCTTTAGGGTACACATGGGGCTAATTACCTTACCAGTTAAAGCATCCCTAAAATACAATAAATAAATAAATAAAAAATTTAGTTAAATTTGCCTAGTTCCCATTCGAGTTTTCAACCAAATTATTAAGTTACTTTTCAAAAGTTCACTTGCCTACATTGAAACACCAGTATTTCTTCGTTACTTATTTAATATCCTTGTATATTATTTATTACATAAGAGATTCTGAACTTGTCAACTCATTTATGAAAACTTTCTTTTTACTATAAACTGCTATACATATTTAATGTTTACCTCTACTTCTTTTGTATTTGGTATGACTATATTACCATTCCAAGCATGGCATTGTCGCTCAACGTATTTCTGTCGATGCAAATTGTCTCCGGCGGGGGCGTGAGTTCGTTGTGGGAGGAAGTGGTGGTAGATGGTGGCGGTGAGTGGAAGTTGGGACGGGGTGGCTGCGTGTGCACAGCGCAACGGAGCGTGAGGCTACTGTGAAGAAGGTCTATCGACCCTTAGCCATCAGCTCCCGTTCCGCCTCACATCCACCAACGACTCCGCCCCGTAGACGCAAGAGAATCGATATTTTTTGGTAATACATGCCAACGGAGCAGCACGTGAACTTACGATGTAAAAAGTCGGCAAGGTTTGAACTAGAATGCGTCTTGAGAAGGAAACCAAAGTTGTTACTTGAGTTCTTTCAAACTGAGAATCACGTTATTAAAAAGAAAAGATAAATATTAGTAAAGACATGTATCCCACCTCTGATCTGCCCTATAAATCAAATTTCTTTCCGCTTTTTTTTCATCAGAGAAGAAGACCGACTCGACAATTTTTCAACAGGCGCAGATTAAGACAATTTTAAAACCGAGGTTTTCTCCAAAAAAGTTTCATTTTTAAACATTTGTTCTCGGGTAGTGCGAAGAACGCTCCTAAAAATGGCGCAGATCCAATTTTTTTGAATTCTGAATTTTTCAAATAAGCAAGTTACAAATAATACGAGAAAGTGTGTGATATAATAGCTTAATCATTTTAAAATAGTTATTATAATTTCGATATTACGAGGTAATTATTAGTTTGACACCGTATACTTGTATGCCCATAAGCACTCGCAATATCTTACGAGTATTCAACTTTCAACACAACTAACGGTTCACCAACATTTCGTTCACAAACATACGGTTCATTTGTGACAAGAGGATAAGGTAAATGACAATACTCATAGACAAAACTATTGTATACTGTAAACTGTTAACAAAGTCGAGTTGAAAATTCGGAAGGGTGGGGCAGGAATTTATGCAACGCACACGTAATGACACCGATATTTTTTTTGTATCACTAAGCCTCACAGGAAGTCCTAGTGGTTCGGGTAAGCTGGAACTGAAGTGTAAGATGGAAAAGATAAAGGGAGGAGCGGCAATCAACGTTCCACAGAGGTAAAAACACAAACTGAACTAGTGGAACAGTCAAGACAGAGCAGGAAAGAACGATAAAACATTGAGAAGGAGAGGGCGGGAATCGACGTGCCACAGAGGTGAAAACCCAAACTGAACTAGTGGGACAGTCAGACAGAGCAGGAAAGAAAGTTAAAGCATTGAGGAGGAGAGGAGCAGGAATCGACGTGCCACTGGGGTAAAGACAGAAAAAAAATAGTGATACTCTCGGACAGGGGCACGAAAGTAAGTGGGAAAAGCGAGGCGCGGGAATCGTCGTGGTAGAGAAATAAAATGACGAAAAGACGTAGTGAGAATCGGAAAGGCGCAGAGGGGTGAGAGGGAAGGGGTGAGGGGGAGGGGGAGGGGCGGCCGGAAGTCCACAGGCGGCCGAGCGGAAGGACGCAGCCCGACGCCTCCGCGCCCCGGGGCCTGCGCTGCGCAGGAGGCTTCTGCCGGCGACGAAACAATCGGCGCGGAATAACGTCTTTATGAAAGTCCCTCCGCTTTCCCTCGGCTAATCAGCCTCCGCGGATCAAAGCCCCGGATTCTTTCTCAAAGAATTCGCCGAATCGCCGAGGTCGTCCCGACTTGAAAGGTTGCCTTCGGGCGGAGGATCGCCAAGCACTTCCTGCGAGGCCCGGCTCTTCCGAATGCGGAGAAAAGAGGATCTATTTGCTAAGCAGATGAGGGCTGTAGAGCTGCCCAACGTAGTCGGTTAACAGGCTTCTGTGGTCTTCGAAAGATATCAAAATATTCTCTTTCCATTCCTTCAAAGTTTTACTTACGCAATTAAACCTCACCTAATAATATTTTGAAGTTATTTATCATACTTATAATTACTTATTGCACTATAATTATTATTACTTATTGCACATTATTAAAATTATTATTTATACATTTCCTTGGTTGTTGAAACATTAGAAAAAAAGGGACGTGAGATTCCTTCAAAGGGAGATTTCATAAATATCAGCTACTTATCCTTCACGTTATGAAACTCGAGGAGAGATCTCATATCTATTGATACACAGTAGAACTAACTAAACTGCAACTACATATGTTGAAGATTTTATAAGCATTTTAATACGGTGGTATTGAACATCGAATGTAGTACTAAAGACCCGCGCACAATCCGTGAGTTGTAGTTTTGAGATCTTCAAGAGCTCTAACAATTCACTTTTTCATATAAATGACATACAAATATCTGAAACGTTTGCTACGCAGGACGCCGCTTCAATTCTCGTTATTTGAGGAAGTTTGGCGAGACTTCGAAAATTTTCTTTTAGGTAAAAATATTTCTCATCTTTTTTTTTAAAGTTTTGTTTAGGGATAGAAAAGCGGGCTACGGTAAGTTTCGGCACACCGCTCTGTGGCCCCACCATCAGGGGGAGGGGCGATCTCGCGCGACGTGGACAGGTATATGGTGCCGCCGCTGCGCCAGGCTTACCGCCGCCGTCGGAATAATTAAGGTGGCCCGTGTTTTTGCGTATCATACGTGTCCTTGGAAATACACAAGACGGAAACACTGATCTAGATAGACCTTCTACTAATAGAACTTGGAAACCGTTTCTGAAAAATAGCTCATCTCTTATGGTTTTAAAAGTGAAAAGAGTTAGAACAGCTGATTTCCTCAGCAAATACAAATCCCAAAATGGATATCATTACTAGAGTTCTCCCATTTCCACGCGTAGTTAATCTTTCGTTTTACAACGCTACCGCTGTCGACATCTTGCAAATTGGTCTTTCCCATTCACGGGCACTGGGATCGGTAGCTCAGTGCATCAACTGATGTCACTGCAGCGCCTCTGACCGGGAGGTCCTAGGTTCGAGTCCTGACAGGGGCAGGATTTTCGACCCTAGCTTTTCAGCTAGGTCAATTCAGTCGCTGTCTGGAGGAGAATTCTAGCGGCCGGCTGCTCTGATCGGTAGTTTTCCGTGATTTCTCCGATCAGCACCAGGCGAATGCCGGATCAGTACCCTACCAAACGGGCCGCGGACCGCGCGCGATGTTTCTTTCCTCTTCCTTGTCCTATCCTCTCCCCTTACACATACACACTTCCACTAACATGCACTACGCTACCACATATTTCGGGGGACCGGTCGGGAGCTTAGATAGAGCTTATCCCGGCTGGGACAAGCTCTAGTGGGAGAGTCCTGGTTAGGGGGAAACTCCACTAGCAGACGGTAGGTCGGCGCCGGATCTCGCCATCCAGCGGGGGAAGACCACCTCCATATCCCGAGAAAAAGCATGCACTACACCTACGGGACCAGTGACCAAAGTTGTTGACGCGCCCGGAAACACGAAAAAATCAATCAATCATTCCCGTGTGACGGTAGCGTCTTTCGCCCGCCGTGCATTGCGCGCAGCCTCGGCGCCGCGGCCGTCCGGATTGCGCGCGGCGGCGCAGCCAGCGCGCATCCGGAGGCGATCGCGCCGAGATTTACGGCCGTGACGAACCGACCGACGGCGCTCGCCGCGCCGATTGGCCTCCGGGATGAACAGCGCTGGTGGGGAACGCGCGGAATGCAACCCCCTTGATCCCGACTCGCGCGCCTTGCAGCTTCCTGTGGACGAGACATCTGCGTATTGTTATACGGGTTCACTGATTGGGTTGTGAGGGGAACGAGATGTAAAACAAAACTTCAGTTCGAATGTGATCCATTTTTAAGAAAAAAGTTTATGAAAATTATTAGAGAAATGTTATTGTGGATTCGGGATACTAGTCAGATTTTTTCTAGAAAGTCACTTATTTTCTCTTAGCTTTTACCTTTTACATGTGTACGTTATGAAATAAATTGTTATTGTGACTATGAATGTGTCTGCACTTATGTACGGCTTGCAGTTGTTTCCGCCACTTTTTTCCAACGAAACTGCAACAGGTGTTCAGCTACCTCGACTAGTTTCTCATGTTTGACAAATTAATGTTTTCTCTCCTAGTTTCCGTAACACTAATGACATTGAGAACTTATTGATTGCTTTCAGTCCGTTCTATATAAACGTCAATACCTCGCGTAAATTGCTTATTTCACTTGGTAAAAACCCTTGTTTAACAGAGGCAGTCTAGAGAATACTGAAGACATAAAATTAAGAACTTGAGTTAATCGTTGTTAAAATACAAAGTTACTTTCTTATTTGCGTCTGAAATTAAATCATATTTACCATGAGTTCTTTGCTTGAATACTTTTTCGAAATTTTTCCTGTACTGTAATCGAGTTGTTTTTCATTTCTACGGCGTTTTGGGAAGTTCTTTTTAGCGCCTCTGTTACTGAAGAATGGTGAGGTAAGACTTTACAGATTATAGTAATAGTTAACAATTTCGGGCCTTTGATGATGTGAAGTTCGGGAAGAAATAATCAAATAAATCAATTAATTTCGATATAATGAAGATAGAATTATATCGCTTTTCGTTTAGTTAACTAAATATGCTTATTAATTTCATAAAAAATCGTTGATTATCTTTATGTTCATAGCACGCGTGCAATTAAAATTCCACCGTGCAAAAAATGCACATCTACCAATCAAAATTCAGAAAAAGCAATCAAAATTCAGAAAAGCTAAATCGTTTAAATAAGTAACTCAGACATAGCCAAGGTATTCACAATTGGCCATCTTAGGATTACGGATGTAAAAATGTAAATGTAAGTTGTGTTTAGCAGTTCTAAAAAGTTCACTATAGCAAAATTGTGTCAGAATGACAGTTTGTTTTTCAATATTTATACATGTTGAATTCTCTCTCATAATTGTCTTTACTTTTCGTGGGAAGTAATGTTTTCATGACTTTGTCAGTTCCTTCCGCAATATCTTCAGTATCTTCCATATGGAAATATTTCTTGGAAACAAACACAATGCAACGCCCACTAAAATCGATATTCTTCAGAAGCAATGTTTTGTCATCTAACACATGCCTCGAACTGTAAAGATGTGCTTGAACTTATCAAAATTTAAATTATTCTTAAATGGAGACGAAAAAATATTGAACGTAACATGTGTATAAACGGGTATAATTGCACTCCTGTTATACAAGAAAACTCGCTCCTTTCGCCGCTCGTTTTGTTGAACATACCACTTGTGCAATCCCCCTCTTTTCGTTAATTATACACTCGTTTCGTTAATTACTCTACTAGTACAAGGAAATAGTTATTGTTTGGTCTATGCTTCTGTCAGCTTGGCAAAGTAAATATTACTTTGATTAACACGATGATACTCGCTAATGTGATTGTGGATACACACAGCAATGCTGATTCGTTTTCCAACTTTCATCTCCACAGTAAAGCAGTTCCACCCCTCCATTCACGTCACCCACCATGCTTCTATTTCTCGACGTAAATAAAACCCGTCGCAATAAAAGCACAGAAGCGCAAACTAAAGCGCGCCGGACGTCTTAAATCTGCCGGTGAGCGGCGCAGCGGCCGACACTCGAGCTGATTCGTCGGCGAACCGCGCGGGCGGCCCGCGCCGTAAACGCGCTTCTGTTAATCGAATGGGCCCCGCGTCACGCCCTCCCTCCCTGCCTCCCGCCCAAGGCGAAGGGCGCCTTTACGACCGAGGGGCGCGCCCCCTCGCACGGAGCCCCCCTGCGCGCCCCCTCGCGCCGCTGGCGCCCCGTGCGAGGGAGGTGTCGCCGGTGCGCTGCAGTTGCACGGGCACCCAAGATGCGGAGCCAAGGCAGCCCTGAGCGGCGCAAGGCCTTTGTCTAAGACATAATACTTTAAAGGAGTCTAATGAATAAATTACTGCAAAGGTGCATCCGTTTCTTCGGGGGGGTGCAGGTGGGGTGTCCAGAGGACTTGAAGTTTTCTTCGTTTTTCAATTACGCTGAATATAAAAGGTGTTTTTATTTGTTGAAATAAAGGACGGAGAGACGTTTTGAAAACACACACTTTTTCGGTTTCAGGGTGTTCCGAAACGTGAATTTTTCGTTGGAATCTCGAAATCCATTATCCGCAGCATTACGTAACTTTCACTAAACTACGTGTATTACTCTGTATATGGGTACGTATAAGAGATAGTAAAAATGATATTTCAAAAAGCATCTGGGAGGTTAAATATCCCTTTTTGTTTAAATTTACATTAAACTAGCTTTCTTCAATATATTCCACATTTGAGACGCTCAAACCATGCGTTCAGTTATATTTCGACCACAAATAAATACCAAATTAATTATGAAAATTACCTATTATTTCTGCGAAGCAAATTTACTCGAGGCAAGCGACCTTGGTAGTGCAGAGCCTTTTTCATTAATAAACGCGATAAGTATATTCGGAGTGGGATATTTTGTGAATAATTATCCTCATTCGCAAGGAGAACCCTTCCGGCGACCTGCGCCATTGGGAAGAGGAACGTCGCCGCAATCGCTTTCTGAGTGGCGGGGCCGGGGGCTGTTGCGCGGTGGGCTGTCTTTGAGCCAAGCCCGTGTGGGCGGAGCGGGTTCTGGAAGAGTTGACGCCGCTGAACCGAGACACTTCTCACTCGGGGCCGACAGGTGGGGGCGTGGCGGCGGGGCGGCGGCGGCGGTCGAGCGCTCGCGAGTACGACATAGTACTACGTGGCCTTTGTGGCCTGGCGACGCGACGGCCTCTTTCCGCGCTCGCTCTCGCTCTCGCTCTCGCTCGCGGGCGCCGCGCCGCGCCGCGCTGTGCCCCAAGCGAGAGCAAGACGGGGCGCTCTAATGACGGGGCAACAGAGGACGAACGCGGCGCGGCGGGCACTCGCTCTGCGCTGAGCCTGGGATCGCCCGCTCGAATCAAGTCTTTGCGGTGCTTAAGAGGAGTGAGCTAAAACGCACACCACCTTTCCGATTATTTTACGTAGATAGTCTCTCATTGGTTTATTATTGCTGAAGAATTGAATTATCAGCAGATCATTGAAGCGTACGTTCTAAATGGAGGAAGAGCAGGACGCTGGTACAAAGAACTTGCTACAAGATGACTGATATGCGGAGACGTCAAGATATTTTGAAAGGAAAGGGAGGGGGAAACCTGATGCAAGAGTAAAAGAGGGGAAAATAGATATCAATCACATCTGTGATAGTTCTGTGCTATTTTGTGCGTCTTCATTATGCTTGCGAAATTCTCTCCTTGCACTCTCCATAAGATGTGAACTTCGCAAGTTCATATAATTTAATGGGGAATGTTAACCGTATATACCAATAAAACGACCTTTTCTCTTTTTTATTTTTTATTACTATATTATTTTTTATTATATTACTATTATTTATAAATTTGGGACAACACTTTTGTAATACAAATTCTGTCACAGTCATGTGGCTTCACGTTGTGTGTTGGAAATGAAACGGTTTCTAAATTAAGTTACGAACTTGCCACTACTTGAAAGGAGCTAAATCGAATTGTTTTAATTTATCACTCATCTATTTCACGCAATTCACTTTACGAAATGATGTCCGCTTATTAATATTTATTTATTTATAATAGATGAAGGCTGCATATACACCCAATTACTTGCTTACAAATGCAGAAAATAACTCTAGTTTATAATGGTGGCTACATATTTCTTCAAAGAATGACAAATCGAGTAAACTGAGTCTGCAAATAAATCAGTCTCATCACTGAAACTGGCTTCAAAATTACTGACATTATCTATCATTTGTTTATATAGAGGAGAGTTTACAATAAACCTATCTGAACTTGACTGCACTTTTCGTATTACGAATCTATAATATTTTACTTTAAATTTAATATTTGTATATACTAATTATAGTATAGTTTAATATAATTTTTTTCACATTTTCCAGCACTTTTTCAGGTATGGTTATAACATGTGTTAGTGAAATACAGCCAAATGTAACGCCCAAACGTAGGAAAAATTTTAAAAAATATAGAAAATATATTTCTTGTAGACACGATCACACATTTCAGACTCGTTCTCCTATCGCAGTGGAGCAGTGGTAGCAGCCCCGCCACAAAAGCAATCGTAATTCACGGAAGGCGGCATTCACACCGGAAACATCGTGGTTTCTTGGCGCGCTCCGCGCGTGACACCCCTGGCTGTTTCTCTAAACATCCTCCCCAGCTTCTTTCTCTGGCGGCACGTGCTCTGGACCCCTCTTCTTCCGCGTTCCGCTTCCGTTGGCCTGCCCCGCCCCCGACCGCAGCTCCCCTCCCCCGCCCGCGGGCTCCCCGCGCCGCCTTCTCGTCCTCGCGGAGGGCCCGGGGCTTCCGTGGCCCGCTCGCTTCGCCTTCGCGGAACCCTCTCGCCTTGGGCTCACGTGCCCACGAGGAGGGGAACCACGAAATGGAGATCGAATCAGAATATTGCTCTACGGAGAAAATGACTGCAACGATTCAATGTTTGAACTACCGTTCTGCATTCAAACTCTTAGACCACAGGATAATGGAGGCTTGTGGTTGCTGCTGAAGCGAAGGTATTAAACGAAACGTTCATTAATGAGCTGTAGAAGTCGATCGTGCGAGCAATATCTGATAGAATATTATTGTTCTCGTACTGTAGCCTATCTGAATTCACAATAAACAAATCATAAATTGTAAATTATAGGTTCTAGTTACTTTGCCATCTAATAATACTCGAGAATAAAATGTCATTGGAAACCATTGGAAGAAATTGTAAGGTGGACTACCTCAGCTTTCAAAAGTAGAGTTCATTGTATTTGCTGTATATTAGATGGCCCGACGTCTCTTTCGTGCCGGCAAGCAGAAAATAAGCTTGAGCTGAGCATAGCTGCTTGTCCCCTTCCCTTTCTTTGGACGGCGTCATCTTGTGCGAGATGCCTGCCCCACAGCCGCAGCTGCCTCCGCCCCCTTCTGTGCCCCACGGCTCACACCGCACGGCACCACCACGCCACCGCACAGTGGTTCAGAGTGAGCGAAAAACGGTATAATGAGTAACAACAAAATGACAGTTATTTTATATCGTTTGAAAACAAATTGTATGGTTGGGGTTTGATTGTTATTCGATTAATACTCTTATTACGTTATCATTTAAACTTTTAATAATCAAACATGTAAGCAATTTTAAAATTGAAAATGTTACCATAATTGGTACTTTGCGAGTAACAGAATTCTAAAAAGGTTCCTAAAATTTAACATTTGAGTTAAACTCTAAGTGTTTTTGACGTGGCGATTTTTTTAGATATTCCTTGTAATCATGCCTGTTTAAAGATGCTGCATTTCACGAATGTGAGAAATGTATATTCTATGATCGTAGTTTGAGTCAGTCATGAACTACTTTCCATTTAAAGTCTTTTCATTTCCACCTTATCTTATTCATTTTGAATTTCGAAATTTCCATTTCACATCAAACTCGGCGACCTTTAAAATGTACGAATACAAACGCCATTTTTGGAGCTCTCTTAAAATTATTGATTCCCCTGTCCATGTGGCATCCGAATCACTGTCCTCCGACCCAGCCTCCGAAGCCGCCGCCGCCGCTAGCTGGATTGTTTGGCGTGAGCCCGGAAGCGGCCTGCGTTCCGGCAGACTTCCGGCTGCTCTAGGCTGGGAACTAGGGAAGCCGCGCGCTGCCTCAGGAGCCCACTGCGCTCGGCAGTGGTCCTCGCTTGCAGCAGCTGAGCAGGCAGGGGGGGGGGAGCACTCGACGAAAACGGAGGAAATGCAGTGGAAGGGCTGTGGCATGGCGCGGAAGAAAGCAACGGTTGGCAAGATTCGGACGCCAAAGAAAGAAAGAAAGAAAGAAAGAAAGAAAGAGAAGCAGCAGAAGAAAAGACGCAACTGACTGAGAAAAATAAAATAATTAAATGAAAGCAACAGAGGTCGACCACGCGGTATGGAAATTAGAAAAGAAAGACAGCGGGAGATTCAGAGAAACAAAGAGAGAGAGAGAGAGAGAGAGAGAGAGAGAGAGAGAGAGAGAGGGAGAGAGTGGGGAGGGAAGGGAGTTAGAGAGGCGATGGAGAGCAAAGAAATCAATACCGAAATTAAAAATTCTGTTACTTAGGGGGGTGTTGGTGACGAGACCAGAATTCTTAATCAGGAGGGGCGCGGTTTGACCGTGAAGTAAAGAGGAGAAATGTGCATTGAAAGACCCATAGAAAAATGAAATTCTAGAAAAGATGGTAGATGGATAGAGTTTAATAAATTAAATATCATTAGCACTGTAATAAAAGTAGTAGAGTAAGTGGGACAGAAAAGTCAATACTTCTTCTGCAAAAGTAATCTTTCAGTGGAGAGAAAAGGTTCAGTGATTTTCTGAGCCACGCAGTGACGAAATAAATGAAAAGAGCGCATTCGAGAAGCGGGCGCGCAGCCAATAAATGGCATCACGGCAATGATGACAAACCACGCCACCGAGGAACGCCGCCTGCCCCCAACCCCGGCGCGGGCGGGGCTCGGAGCGTGTCGTGGGCGATTGCTGGGGCGACGAGAAGAACGAGGGGGCGGCTGAGGCAGCAGCAGCAGCACAGCGGCGGCGGCGGCGGCGGCGGCGGCGGCGGCGAGGGCGGCGATGGCATCTGCCGGGTCAGCGGCGGCGGCGCGTGTTGCGGTCAAGCGGGGCTCCACCCCCCCGTCCCCGCCCCCATCCCCGTTCCTGGCGCCACCACCGTCCTCGTTCCCACCCCCGCCGCCGCCATCCCCGTCTCCGACCCTGCCGCCGCCGTGCCCGTCCCCTTTCCCGTCTCCGCCCCCGCCGCGGTCCCCGATCCCGCCGCCACTGTCGGCGCCGTCTGCCCCATCCCCTTCCCCGTCCCAGCTCCCACCGCCGCCATCCCCGTCCCCGTCTCCACCGCCAGCGAGGCGGCCGTCCCCGTCCCCGTCCCCGCCCTCGCCGCGCGCGCGATCGATGAGCCGCGCTCGCAGCCTCCGCACGCACAGTGGCCGAGGAGGGCGGCGCAAGGGCGAAAATAGGCCGCAAACGGCCAGAAGCGCCTCAGTGAGGAATGCCATGGTTTCCCGCCGCGCCGGCCGGCGGTTGCTTCCACGATCTGCCGTCACGCGAGCGGTTTCACGGGTAATTGGATGCTGCGAGATGGCAGGGAGAGTTGACTCGATGAGTGCCAAAATTGACACCGTCTGAAGTAGCTCTAAGTAACAGGAACAGTTTCCTCTGATGCTTCTAAGGAGGTCCTAAAGTTCAAGTCCCGACAGAGGCTGTTTTTCGACTTTAGTATGCATACGACTATCGAACTTCATAGCTGTATAGCTCGAATTCAGCCGTTGTCTATAAGTGAGCTGTAGCTGTCGGCTGCTATGATTGTTAGTTGTCCGTGGTTTCTTCCGTCAATAGCAGGCGAATGCCGGAGTTCTATCCAAATAAACGGGCCACGGTCCGCGCTCTATCTTCTCTTTCTCATCCTTGTCTCCTCTTCACTTCTTACACACTCACGCACTCACACACATTTAATGTTTCTGCATTGCACTTCCACGCTTCACCGACACCAGACAGGAGCTTATAGCATGTCTCGGTTGAAGCGGCTCCTCGCTGCGGGGGGAGGGAGCATGGAGGGGCAAATTCCGCACGTCGTGTAGGTGGGCGGCGTTTTTCACGTTCAGTCGCGAGAGGAATATCGCCACCTACCGGGACTAATGACCACAGTAATTGATGTGTCCCAAAATATGAAATACTCGCACACGTTTCTGAACCTCCGAAATTGACCCATTATTACAATAGATTGGGGGTGACTTTAGCATCACGTAGGTAAATTTTCCATTCCTGGAAATTGGGATATTTAATATGCAAACCTGAGCGACCCGTATATTTTCAATTAACTTTTTAAACCCTTTTCGCTCGACGGAACGTGACTTGAAATTAGTTTTAAATCTTGTGCGACGTGCGCTCGGGACCCTACCGCACCGAAGGTATCGAGCCTCCGCCCGCGAGATCGTGCAACGGGGGCGTTGGCCGCTCTCTCAACAACCTTCTCCACTCGTCGCTTTAACAACTGCGGATAAAATTTTTGTAAAGATGTTATCTGTATTTGTTTTAAAAGTTATAAAATGTTTTAACATTGTTTTTCGATTTTTCACTCGCTCTCATCCGCCTTTACTACATTGCGAATTATTTTTTGGAATGCATGTAGTGTGAATGATTCATAATCGTGTTTTAAATGTTATTATTCTTATTTACTCAAGAACTTTACTCATTTTAATGAATTCTCCATAAAATTGCCCTGAAGAGATTTTCGGGATCAATAATACAAACTAGCGGTGCTAAAACAGCACGTACTTTCTTGCCCGTATTTTCACACAAAGTTACGCGAAAAGTACTCAAATTTTCGAACAATTGTACATGATCTTATTTCAAAATCTATCTTTAAGGAACACATTTCATCAAGGTAAATAAACCTCTATCTTTAAACTTTTAGTTGTAGGAAAAGCCGAAAAAAATTTAAACTTTTGCAATTTTCGAAAAATCAGTTATTTTCAGGAACATGAGACCTGCACTTAAACGTCCTTCACACTATCCAAACTTTAATCAAAAAACAACAGAGCCATTTTTTAAAAAAGTTGGAAAATGGCTTAGGAGCTTCGTGTAAAGTACCCCCCCCCCCCAAGATTAAAATATCGATTTCAATTTCAAGGAGCTGCAACATCAGCCAGATCAATAAGGGAATATTTGTTTTGGAGAAAATCGGCTGAACAGTTTAGCCACTAGTGTTGTTCACAAACAGACGGACAGACAGACATTTTGCCGTCATTCAATTTTTCGGTATCATGGACCGAGAAAACATGAATTCTGGCTGCATCACGTGGTAGAGGATTTTTTTCTAATTTTAACAACTGGATTTGTCCACTTTTTCGTTACCAGGGCCTAGTAATAAGAGTTTATCTGCCAAAATTCGCGGGTTTTTCGCGCAGCATTACATAACTTTCTCCCTTCTCTACAGCGAGAAAGTAAAAAAAATATCTGCGATAACAGTCTTTTTTCTGGTTAATCACCGTAACTATACAATTTTAAAGATATTCAGCATTTTCAGAGCTCTACGGTTTGTTAATAGTCGTCCACAATTTTAAATTTTTTTCAGCACTGTATGATTGGTTAGTTTTGGGAAGGGCTTTCTCTGTCGAATTTGTAAAAGGTAATGCAAAATAGGACCAGTGGGATCAAAGCCCTGGAAACGATTACATGCTGTTGCCCTATCGTGGCTTGAATCTCACGTTTGTAACACTGTTCCACCCCAGTCCTCCGCGGCATCCCTTTCGTGGCCCATCCGCGCGTATCTTCAAAGGTGCGGTATTCGCTTCGCTGCGCCCTATTTCGAGAACGGGATTTTTTTTTTTTTAGATATACATGATACTTTTTGACAGTTCGGCTTTAGAACGCCGGTACAAACTACCCCTGTGAACGCCACTTACTTTTTCTTGTTCATACAAGCATGAGCCTACGAATGATTTTACTCGCATTTATGAGCAACTAGAGGTAGTTCGTAGTTTGACGAGAGTGCTTTGGTGAGACTATCTTGCCAAAGAATGATAATAGCATTCGAATTAATTTGAATAGCCACATATCTAAATTTCATTTAGAAGTGGATGTTATTGGTCAACGTTCCTCAAAAGTTGATTAGAAATACTTATCAAATCTGAATTCAGGAAAATGAAGAAACAAACCACTTTTAAATAAAATGAATCTCATGGAGTAAGAGCAAAAAGTAAGAGCAACACATGGAGAAGGCACCACTGGAAGTGTTGACGGACAATTTTACGACCTGGACTGCACATTCACCAAACCTGAGCCTTTAGAAAGAAAAAGTATACAACGCATGGCAGTACGGACGACAGCCCATTTTTCTGTACATGAAACGACCATCTTGGGCGAAGTGTATACAAAATGGTGACCTCCAAAACAAGGATGAAACAAAAATGAAATCAGGAAATAAAAATTATTACAAGAATACTTCTAACTTTTAGAATTGTTTGAAAAAAATTTACCAACAATTTGTTATAGTACTATTTTCGCAATAATACAGGATACTATATTTGTGTTGCTTCGGGGAGGGGAGGTATGATGTTCTAAAAGAATAGAATTATTCATTTCCTCTCTCACCAACTGTCGTCGTTTATCGTCCCCTCACCCAGGGGGGCTGTCCCGCTCGCCCTCACCCCGGCGCGACCGCTGCCCTCTGTCGATATGCGGGCGGCCGCCCACCCTCGCCCCGCCCGCGCACGCCCTTGCCCCGGGGGCAGGGCACGGCTTCCGCCGGATTACTCCCCCACTCGCGGCCGGGGGCGCCTTCCACCCACTCTGCCCGTCACCCCACGCTGTCCCTGCCGTCCACCCGCGCCCGACCCCGTGCAGGTGCCATTTCGCCCTCACTCACCTGCCCCAGCTGCCCTTCTGGCGGCCCCCGCCGTCCAGCCATTCCCTACCTCGTCGCCACACCGACCTCCGCCGCGCACGCCGGCCGCGCCACACTCACTGTCCCCGCGTCACCCCGCCCCTCCCGCCACCGTCCACCCTCGCCGCCTCTGTCCGCTCTCCACCGCCCTCGCAGTCCCCTCTGCCCCACCCACCCGTTCCTTGCTACCCTTGTGGTCCTTGCCCGCTCCCAACTTCCCGCGCCGTCCTCGCCACTCCCGCCATCGTCTACGCCACTCCCTCGCCGCGCTGCCTTGCGTTCCTGCCCCCTTGCCGACCCCATCGTGCACCCATTCGCGATCTCACCCCGCCGCTTCCGCCCCCCACCGCCTACCCTCCCCCTACCACCTCCCTGTGGTTCTCTCCACTCCCGACCGCGTCCGCCGCCCTCGCCACTCCCGCCGGCCCGCTTTTCTGCCGCCCTTCCTGCCGCCCCCATCGTCCATCCAGTTCCAACCTCACCCCGCCACCGCCCTCGACGCCTGCGCCGCCTCTGATCGCTCTCCACTGCCCTCGCTCCCCCACCGTCCCCTGCCGCCCCTGTGATCCTCGCCCGTCCACATCGCCTCGCGTTCCTGCCGCCCCCGTAGAGACAAAGGGCGCAGCGAATGTGCCCGGCCTTTTGCCCTCTCCACGCGTTTGTTCTCGGCTGCAGCGTTATTTTCGTACCTCGGAATTTGTTGGGGAGAGCGTCCTTTCTTCTCACATGAACCGCAAATTCCCGTCTCGATACGATTCTTTCGTTTTAAAATATGGGATCGTATTCTTCTACTCACGCGTATGAGATATGCACACCTCTTTCGAATTCCCACTTTCAGCATGGAATCAACAAAATCATCGGGTAATGTAATCCACCATGATGGTATGAAATCAACACAAGTAGCGTTTCTATTGATTGGATAATATTACACTAATAATATAATTATTATTAACTATCTATATAATTAATTATATATTAATAATATTAATAATAATATCAATCTATATTCTATATATAATATAAAAATGGATGTTGGCATGTATTAGAGCGGTTCACTCCGACGCCGTGTGACCTATCTCCATGAAAGTTGGCACATTGACGTGTGTTTTTCACCCAGAAGGTTTATGTGCTGTTAATGTTGTTGTAACACCTATACATAGCGCTGTAGAACAAAACTAAATATTCATTTCAAATCCAACCCACAACACTTTGCAGCATTTTTAAAAATCTATATCGTCAAATAACTCATGAACTGTGTTCTAGAGTATTAAAAACTAAAATATTGAGGCCGAAGGTCTCAAGGAAACGTTTCTCACACCATAATCTATAGAACGAGATCTTCTTGAACATTCTATTACATTTTTGCTGGTCCGGCGCTTCTCGTTATTACTACACCTGCCCAGAGACGTGCAGAAGCTGCAACTAAATGTGAATGAAAGAGTCAGAGACAGACAGACAGATAGACAGAGAGACACACACACAAAGACAGAGTCGGACAGACTGAGACAGGGACAGAGAGGGAGAGAGAGAGAGAGAGAGAGAGAGAGAGAGAGAGAGAGAGAGTGACGGTGAGGGAGAAGGAGAGAGAAAGGAAAAAGAGGGAGACGAAAGGAAGATGAAGGACAGGACAACGTCTACCGGGTTCCGCTATTATTACCTCATACCAAATTATTTACCTCATATTATACTAGTATTATCATTTATTTAAGATATGAATTGGCGGTGATTTTATACCTGAATATTATCGTCCATATTATCATTTCTTGTTCTTAAACTACATAAGATAGTCGTACAAATGTACCTACCGTAAATGTTTATATTTTACAGCTAGAATCACCCAAATTCATATGGTATACATTGAGAGAAATTACATACAGTGCATATGTATACATTGTGAGAAATTTTATTTTATCAAATTTATTATTAGTATATACTAATTTCAATGTACCTTGTTATTTTTTCACGGTGTGAGTTATGTATGATAAGGTTTAGTGTTTGATTTCAAGGTTTTCTATGAAACTGAACTCTCAAAAAATGTTTCTGACTTTCACGCTTCTGTGGCTGGTGTGGATTTTGGATTTTCTTGTTACTGCCAGAAGCCCTTCAATTGATGACTATCTATCGGGAGATGGTGAAAAACGAAACGTTGCAATCAAATTAATATTTAGACAATAAACTCCAAATTGAGTGGAAAACTTTGAATTAATCCATTAAACCGTATCTTAAACCAGCTTTTAAAAAATAATAAAGGTCCATGAAAATCAATAGTACAAACCGATAAGACGGTCACAGCCAATTACTTAGACATTTTTCTGACTTGATAAAGTTTCGGAGTCAGTAAGACAGACCTGTCATTTTAAAGAAACCTCAATTTAACAGTGTTGAATTTGTGATGTCGTTACGGTGACATGAACGTGATCGTTCCAATGTGTGAATTATGAAAATATAACGGGTCCTAAAATTTTATAGCAGCATTCCAGATTATGACAAACGTTATGAGACATCCATATGTCATAACTACTGAATAAAACGCTCTTACTCTTCCGTATTAGTACTTTGAAAGAAATGTGCTTCGATTTACTCTTCCAAATGACATTATGAGTGTTTTAAATGTCCTTACCAAATTATATGCGCGATACATCTATTCAGGCAATTATTACAATGTAACTCCTCTCAAACATTTTGTTTCGTTTATAGGTCTATAATTAAAGTATTTCGTTGTTGTAAGCAATTTGTAAAGATTAGTACTTTTTACCTGGAAATACGTTTTGACTATTAATGCAAATAAAATTATATAAATGTTGCCTAATTTATTGAATAACAATGTACGTGATGAATTTTGATGTGATGATCACCAGAAGCAATTAAACATTGTTTTCTATTTAAAATATTTGTAGTAATAGTAAATATAATGTAATAATAATAATAAATATAATGTAATAAAAAAATCAAAATTAATAAAAACTCGTTAATCTCTCCGGGATAAATATGACTGGGCCTCAGAGGATAACATAGCGTTGTCCTAGATTGTGGATAATCGTATTAAAAGAGCAAATATATCAAATTTCAGATAATACAATGGTAGTATGGCGTTTTATTCATACGAATCAATCTTATTAGATTTTCGTACAACACCATTTGCAATAAAATATATTTATGTACACATTCTGATGCTAATAACTAAAAAAATTAGTGCAAGTGACAAGACAAAATACACAAAACAATGTAAAACAAAATGTGCGGTTAGTGATACAATAAAAAAGCAAAGCTCCTTGTAACACAAGCAAGTGTTGGTTAGGAAAGTAAGTTCATTGGAGTATTACATTACATGACCTTTCAAAATAGATTCACTATAACAAAAGATTTGCAAAAAAGGTTATCCTTTTAGATGTTTTGAAATACTCATATTTAATGTGAAGCAGCTACCTGATCCTTATTTATATTTTCAGCTTAATGATTCATAGAATGCCTATTTTGTAAATAGTTTAAGCTCATCTGAATATTAAATATTACAATCGAAGAAATCTCTAAGTGTCTGTAGATGCTTTCAAGTTTTATCCGATTCGTGTATTTCTTAAAACGACCTACGAGCTCGAACTGCTGATATCACCGTAAGACCAGCAAAACTACATGTCACTGTTATAAACTGGGCAACTTTCAGAAAATCTGTGTGATTAACAAAATCCATTAACGGTAATACGATAGTTATCAAAGTGCTCGTGCAACACTGCTCGGTTACTACAGGGCGTTTGTGCCTGGTGTGACGATACCCAGCTCGTCCGCAAATAACATTAAATCCAAGCGCACTTGCCCTCTCCAAGCGATTGACTCAAGGATTGTAATGAAGCCTGACCATGCCCTCGCCCTCAACCTCGCCTGACTCCGCCCCTTGCCGCCACGCCCCTCGCCCTCGCCCATGTCCTCCTCCGCCTTCGCCCCTGCCGTCACGCCCCGCTCAAGCCCCCCTCGCTCTCTCCCCCCCCCCGCAAAGCACAGACGAGCTAATGCAGTATGCGCAGCTTGTTAAGGAGTTTACACCGGCCACAGCAGACGGGGCAGAGGGGAGGAGCTCTTGTGCAGGCCTCCGCCCTCAGGCCTGACAGGCGACACAAAGGGAGCGGATCTGAAGGGTCGCGCGCACAGATGACCTGGATCTGTCATGTTTTATTCAGAAATCGGGCATCGGGACGACCCACGGCGTTCGGTTAGCGCGCACGCTTTCCATCTCGAAGGACCTAGGGTCGAGTCCTAGTTAATCTGCACGGTCGTGAAGAGAACGGATTTTCTGCAGGTTTTCACAAGATCCTCCATGTATTCCTTAACTCTCATTTCATTTGTTTCTTTTTTATAATCACCCCATTCTAACATCATTCATCAAATTCATATAATAGCCATGACAGATAATTCTAGTTCTACGTTGCCTTAAGCTTTTCGAAGCTATACGATTGCTTTTTACGTCCTCCCGCGTTTCCCCGTCCGTCACTACACCTAATCATCCTCATCATAATTTCATACCGACTGTCTCCATCCGATACTTCGTATCCCATTATTGTTCCATGCGTGAGATAATTCATACCTTAAGCTTGTTGAGAAACAAGCTAACTTACTCATCTTTGCCCCATATATTACCATCCAGCGAGGGAGAAACACTGAGCTCCTCAAGTATAAAAACATTCACTATACTAATGGGACTAATGACCATAACAGTCGACGTGCCCGGAAACGTCAATCATTCAAATTTCAATATTTCGGAATAAATTCTTTACTTTTTACTCTGAGTTAGCAACTTAAATTTGTTCTTCAAGGATCAGTTTGCAGGTTTAATACTCCTTTTCCTCACTTCATATCGTGAGTTACAATGAATTCAAACCATGTGATCTATTTCCCCCTTTTTAACAAAAAAAAAGAGGAGTGTCGGACAGGTTCATTAGAGCTGGAAATGACATATCATTTTAGAAAAAGAAAATCGGAATCAATTAATACTTAGGACTTTTTATCTAAATATGATAGACAAGAAAACTATATTATATCTGTAAATGAACAACTTAATGTAGAATAATTTTCAGAATGAATATCACCTAGTTGTAGAAATGTGATAAATACTCATATTTAATTTCTGAATTAGCAAACTATGAAATCTGGTGTTCGCATGGCCAAACACTGATTACTTAGGAATGAACCTGTAACTGCAAATTTACTGTTTAAGAAGATATGAAGGTCTTGGGGTGGTAGCAATATAAGCTACGACAAGCGACACGACCCTCTGTTGGTAAATATTAATATCTCGGTTTTGATAGAAGTATGTGACGTCTTCTTATTGTCCCAAACATTTCATAAATATAAATAAGACATAAAGAGCCTCATTAAAGTCATACGTTTACCAAAATCGCTGCTTTGGTATAGTATAACAGCGTATCGAGCTGTTATAACAATGTTTGGGGTTCAAACCCGATCGCAGCCGTACATTTTTAAGGGTGAAAAAATTCTTCGTGCGCCTTCCTTCGGGAGCGGGGGAGGGAGCAAATTCAGTTGTCTCATGTTGTAGATTTACTGCATGTAAAAATCCTCAAATCTAAAAGATGCCTCTGATCTACATTCAAATCGCATGTTTCTTCGCCCAAGTGATACCTTCTTACTCTGCTAGAAGGCGAAAGGAGCGTAGCGAAATTGCGTGGTCACACAAAAGAGCAGGTCTCATGGCTGAGTCTCGACACGTAAAATAAGGCATAATTGAATTGGATTGATAAAGCGAGAAATTAACATTGCTGCTAAACTGGGAGACCTTCTGTGACTTATCTCAATACTATCTAGTATATTGGTAATTTAATTCGGTATTTCCCTTGGTAACGACTCCTATGTAAAAGTCAACGCTGTTGCCAAGAAATGTGAAAGAGACTCGCACTTGCATTCTCCACCGAGTCACCTGCACCTCTGCCCTGCGTCCTGCTTTAATTCGCCCCGCTCCTTTGACTCGCGCCGCGCGCAATCCGCGGCCTTTTCGTTTGCTTAGCGCCACTTTGTAATGCAGCCCGCGGACGTGAGACGGGACCAAGTTGCTCAGTTTTTTACGCTGTTTGCGCCCTGTGAGTTCTTTCTCGCGTCTGGAATTAGCAACCGGCGCTGTTCTTTACAGTGCGTGTCTCCAACTTACTTAAGCTACAGGGAAATAACTGTCAGCTTGTAACTTAAAAAACCTCGTGGTTGTAAAAAATTAACTAAAAGTTTTTCTTTGGAACTTCTTGTCACTTGAAATAAGAATATCTCCATTCTCAAGAGATCTTGCAAAATGTGTGAAATGTATTAGCGCCACTACGTGTCATATTCCAAATAAAATATGTCAGAATATTTAATGTGTTGAACGGCGATGTCACAGAGAAAAACCAGGTAAGTTGATAGGCAATCCATATTAGTTACCAAGTTTCCGTCTCTGATCATCGTTTTCTGTTATTAGTTATGAGATGTGTTTAATTTAATTTCTTTGGATCCCTCAATGATAATGAATGATGTACCCTTGCACTTGCGCCTTTTCACAAAGCTTTTTTTGATACCAATGGCATAGTGACTAGTAACAGTTTTCAGTTGTGAACTTACCGAGTCATGGTCCTTGTACAACAATCTGCAGTATTCATTTCAATCTCAGTACTGGTCAAACGACGCTATGGATTTGCATCCAGTTGAAAATGGACCAGTATTCATTCAATTTATTTGAAAAGGAGTGTGTGTAAAGATTTGACTGCCGGTTCTCGGATATCAGATCGTTTGAAATGTGTTGTGTCGCAGAAAGTATTTCCGGGGGAATTTTCCTATGCCCTCGTCTCTTATTTAATCAACAGACTTGTTTGAATGAGTTTGCATTATCAGTAACCTTCCTTCGTATTGACCATTATTCGCTATTGCTTGGATACTCCGAAACTGCACGATGGATTAAAAAGGACTGCGAATCAGTCATATCTCGTGCCACACAGCGAGCGCCTGTTTTGCCACCTGGGTACTTCGCTGTCAGCCAACGAGACTAAAGCTCCGTATTAGCCCCGGCGTCTGGCGCGAGCGACGCAAAGCATCGTGTGACCTGCCGGAGGGCGAGGGGGTGGGGTGAGAGCGTCGTCGCCGTGTGATCTCTTTGTGCCTTCGCGCCGGGGCGTCGCCTGCGCCGCCGACCGCGCCCCGGCACCGCCCCCGCCGCCGCCCCTCGCGTCTTCGCACCCTCTAATCGCGTGAGGCGCCGGCGTCGTAGCTCGCGTGCTGCCGCTCGCCCCTCTGCTGCACCCCCTCCCCACCGCGCCCCGCAGCACCACGTCCGTCGCCGCGCTGCTCAGATTGCGCCTGCGTTTTAACCTGCTCTGTCTAAAAACGACAACGCCTTTGCCTGGAGAGGAACACCGTTTTGGGTTCATTTCACGATGAGATGATTAGATGAGTTTTCCGTTTCTCTAACGGTTTGGGATCTGGCAATATTGTATTATGTGATTGAAATTTACGTACCCAACCCTTAGTTATTTGTTTTCGTCTGATGCGCACAAGTGCAGTAGAAAATTCTATTTCTAGGATGCAGGAGCATTATTTTTTTTCAAGTATTCGTACTGAGGTAATTAGTTAATTAAACCGCCTAAAATATGCACAACAGTCAATTAGGAATGAAAGATGTACCTATTTATACACAGACATTGCGAATTTTACACTCAAATTTCCAACATTAGGGATGCCGAAGATTGTTAAAGTGGAGCTCCTTGTTTAATTTAAATCTACGTCTGAATAATTAAATTGCATTGATGATTCACTGCCAATACGTTGAATCGAATTATATGTTATAGGCTTACAGCTTACTTAGATGCCAAGAAGAAATAGAAAATTTTAAAGACGGAAGAGGATGATTTTAAAAAAAATACTTTGATGCGATAAACTGACACGATGAATTGATTCACTAATACCGATGAAACTGGTACATTAATATGATAAAAAGTACAATGATACACTTCAAGTGAATAAGAAACGCTAATATGCGGGAGGAAATAAAAGGAAAAATTAGAGTAGTCTAATCACAAATAACCGTGAAAGAAAGGGAATGCGGAAACTAGGGCATCGAAAAGAATCTTGCGCGCGTGAATAAACTGCACTGTAGGTCACATGTGGGTTATTTATTGCCATCGCCTTTAGAATCGGAACGATCGTAGGGGCCTAAAAACAACTCGGCCATCTGGCCGGCACTCTGCTGCTTGAACGCAAAGCAAATACATAGAAAGTTGAAGTATTGGTGGAACAGCAAGTGTAAGAGAGATAACGTCTAATGGCGTCCATCAGGATGAGAGGCCCGAGCAAAGCGCGAACCCGCATCATAGATTAAGGAGGTATAGTATAGAGCGATTTGCATAAGAAAGGACCGTTTTGACAGCAAGTGCTGGCAACATAAGTGAAAGTTCACTTCAGTATTGCTGAAGATTCACTTCTCCCCGTAGCACGTCACACACAGTTTTTACCTGTTTTTGACGTAAAATAAAATAAAAATAAAACAATTTGATTCTCTGGTCGTTGTGTTCTTGAGCCCCTTAGACTCTTCTTCCTCCATTCGGTCGTTTACAGTTGGCTAACTTCTGGCTAAGTGGCTTCGACTCTTCCTTTTGTGATGTCCTGGCCCGACAAAATATAGTGCGCCACGAGATATAATTGAAATTAGGACGTGCAGGGCTATGTGCTCTTCTGTAAAAATTCTTTTTTATAAACATTACATCGCATTTACTTTTTGTGTGACAAGTGTTATGTTTATTTTGAAACCGAGTCTTGATCGTGAGATGCGTACAGGTTCACGTGTTTGCGGGGCCTGTGCTGTAAGGGGCGAGCTGTATTTACATTCGTGGGAGTTTTCTTTCACCGAATATGAGAGCATGTTAAAAGATTTTCCACATACGTAATTATATTTCAATATTTCTCGTTACTCGCCGTACGTGCATATACGTCAGCAAAACTCTTAAGGCTTCTGTATAGTGATGACTTCACGGGAGCCATAACCAAACAACTTACGAAGAGGCGTGGCTAAACAGCTGTCGCGGCGGAGGGATACTTCTCTCAATTACATGTGATGTTCACTTGTTTAGCGAACTGTCATTTTGGCTTATTCTTAAGCGGCTTCTTCTCTATCATTTCTCTATGCCCGAATCAACGTCACGTGGAGTGCTGGGGCCATGAGCCCGTAGACGCGTATCCGGCGGTGGTACGCTCGCGCCGTTGCGGTGCCGGATGGGCCGGTCGAGAGGCGTGGTGGCGAGCAGCCTTGAGGCGCGTGGCGGGGCGGCGCCTGCGGGAAGTGGGGCAGGAGGGCCGCGGGCGAGCGTCTCGTCTGCAGCTGCGGTGCGAGACGGCGCGCCGGCGAGGCGGCGCGCGCGTCACCGCGCGGGGCGTAAAAACGCCCGGTTCCGGCGCGCCACCGCCCTCGCCGCCACGCGTCGGGCGTCACGCGTCGCTCGCCGGCGGCCCTCGCGGCGCGGCGCCCTGCCCGGAGGGAAACCTTTGTGGCCAAGAAGCACCGCCAGGGGATATTAATGCTAGGGGCGCAAAGAGAAAACAAAAGACTTGGGGCAGTGGAACCACGGAGATTATACTTTCAAACGATATACTGGTCCTGATGTGGCAGGTTGCGGAAATTAATCGAAGAACACACAAATACTTGTTGTTGCTAATTGGGAGTTGTTCGTTTTTGGAGGGAAGTGTGCTTTATTGAATTCGTACGATATAAAACACTCCACAAAAAACATAGTCGTGAGTAAAGATACTTTAGCAGACTGTTTTTGATCCTTTATTTTAAAGACAAATCATTTTTTTAGAATATCTGTTTTATATCAATATATTACATGTAATAACAGTAACGTTTCGGAAAATGTTTTCTGAAACGTTGGTGTTATCACAACAGTCTGATAAATCATCAAAACAGTCTGATAAATTGAAAAATCTATAGACAGAAAAATAAATAATTTTAATAAAGACATTTTCTTTTTTCTTTTAGTAGAGATTTATTAATTATTTTAGATAGTGAGTGAACTAGAGCAGAAATTTCGGGGTGGGGACAGGGCAAGGCGGGATAAGGCCGGGCAAAGCAGTTCAAGGCGGAGCAAGACCGGGCAAGACCGAGTGGTGTAGGGAGGCTCTAGAATAGACAGAGGTAGGTGAATACGGCCGAAATATATAAAATTCCTGTCTAATTAATTGTGATAAACGAATATCACAGTAATGCGGAGCACTTCAGTTTGATATTAACAGATTAAAATATATCTTCATTAAAATTTGAGTACTTCATTTTTTTCACCAAAACATGCGAAGAAAATGCATTTATTAGTATTAGTGTGAAGCATCTTTAAGCAAAATCCGAGCAAAGCCATGTGCGTCAGCTAACTAATAAATTGATGATTGATGAGTGTTAAGTAAATATTTGAACAATGCCGGTTTTCTTAATCCAGTATTCTAATAAATGTAAAATATTAACTGATTATTGAAAATCAATTGATATCAAGAAAAATAAATTGATTGGAAGAAATTAAAGTAGTCTTAAATTCATTAAATACTGAAAATTTAATACTTTCGAGAAAGTTAACATCTCGTTAAATATGTCTAACTTTATAATAGAAACTGATTTTATTCAAACTTGTATTAAGACGATTCATGTCCTCTGAATGGCATTTTTATAAGTTAATTTTAATAGAATAACAAAATGCGACGATAATTCGTATAGTTTGGGAAATCAAGAGGAAACGTGATATTGCTCTGAAAAATGTCGATTTAAAGAATATTTTATAATACATGGGCATTTAAATTGATATATAAAGTTAATAATGGGATACTATTGAAACAATAACAAAATAGATTAGTGATGCACAATAGGAGGAGGACAGCATAGCATCGAAATGCTATTGAAACAATAGAGACCGTAAACGGTCATTCGCGTAGTATTATTGACGACAGAAAATATATCAGACGAGTGTAAAACCGCGAGCTAGAGCAGACATGTGTGAGTCATTGGCTATAATAGGTAGTTATGAGCATGAATGGAGTAATTATGTGCTAAAATGAAGATAGTAATGAGAAATGTCAATGTGTGTAGAAATTCGTGATAGATATTTCGGTGAAATTAACAGAACATTAATTTATGGAGTATAAGAACACGGAAGGATTGTAGTCGCAGCCAAGAAGGAGAACTTGTTTGAAAAGCCAGGAGCAACGGCCGAGTGTGCTAAAAATCTTTTATCGCAGCAAAATGAACGTAATAAATATAGTACAGAGAACTTTCATACTTCATGTAGTACAAGGCCAAGATTGTTCGCAAACTTTAAGATTAGTAGAAAACTAAGTAATTAATGAACAAATTAAATACGGCCATAGTAAACAAAAACTTCAAATACTAACAATAGTACGAATCCGAGCATATGTGATTGGGATATTTGTCAATATGGTGTATGTGTGAATTTCATTCATTTATTTAGATAAAATTTTACTAAGTGTTTAAAGTCAATGTAAAAATGCTGTGTATTCTAGAATTCAAATCAGAACATTCTTATAATTAAACAGCAGTAGACATTGTAGCGGACACTGTAATAAGTCTGAATTTACTTGTTATTTCGTAATATTAATGTGTCATGAGTTAGCCACCAATAAATGTTTCCCTAATATTAGAAATTTTACCAGCCGGATTCTCGTACGAACGGTAATTTTCCGATCCACGAAACCAAGCAGGTAATTGAAGCAGCCCTGAGAATGTGTAAGTAACGGTGAACATAAATTAGAGGGTATTGTGTGGAAATGTTTAAAAAAAAACTGAGCTAGTCAAAACATAGATTAATATTAATCAACAGGGATATTTGTATTTCACATTATTATTATTATTATTATTATTATTATTATTATTATTATTATTATTATTATTATTATTATTATTATTATTATATAAAGAGAAAAAGAGTAGTATTTCAGTATTTTGTAGTGTACAGTGATTTAAAATCGTGCAGTATTTGTATATGATTTCAGCATTATTTGCAAAAGTAATACGTGAACAAAAGTAATTTAAAGACAATGAAGAAAAATATGAGTAACCTTTATCAATCAACACATTCGAGTGCTTCTTCTACCAACATTTCCCAATAATTTTCTGGGGCTTGACTCATGGAACATTTACATTTCATGATACTAACGAACAGAAAATTGTGGCTGGGGAATCGTTGCGAGATCTTTGGTCCCGTTAGCGAAACAGCTGGCAAAGACCCTGGGTTCTGGGACGATGAGTGCTCGTGGAGCATCGGTCCGTGTTCATCACAGCCTGATTAAGAAACTAGCTATTTTTTTAATTTAATTACTCAGCAGCTTAGCTTTTCTGTTGGCTTGCCAATTCCGTTAAAACTCTTGTCACTAAAAATCCGATTTAACAAAATATTTGGGATGTGTTTCGACAAATTCATACGGGTCATATTACTTGCGCTTAATGTTATGAAATGTTCATAAATATAAACGTTTTAACTGAAATTAATTTTTTAACTTCTCATGGTAAAATTGTTCCTGCTATATTCCTAGTAGTTCAAAAAGACTAGAATTCATATTAAATTAGTCCTTTTTTCGAGCATTTAATCACCCGAGCAAATAAAGTTAATAATTTGAATATAACACCATTAAATTTACTTCATTGGGAATTAATGTTTTTCAATAATTTTTATTTTTCGCTCTATCACGGATACGGCCTTCTCAATCTGAAGATTTGTCGCTTTGATATGTTATGAAAAAAGAGATTTTTCACAAAAATTGTCAATTTTGAAAGAAATCTTTGACACCCGATTTCTTTGCTCGATTATTATTTCGAAGACGTTCCTGTTATATTTTTTCGTTCTGCGAAATGGAATACTGCAAGGAGTACATAAAAAAAGATGAGTGACAAAAAAATGGATTCCGATGTTTTTGAGAATGTGCACTTATGTACTCACATACATCTAGCAAAACTATCAAGTGGTGGTCTACCATGAAAAAGATCATTCGTTTTTCCTAGGCTTCGGATGTAGGCCGGCGATCTTGTCAACTGTAGTTTATTTGTTATGGATAAAGTTCGAATTCGGCATATTTCTGAATAAGCCGGCAATGTTCACATCAACCAAAATGGAAGAAATAAGTCCGAAGTAGTAACAGCTTAGAAGCATATTTCGAACTTTATCCGGATTAAGTTACATTAGCCACACAAAGTGGCTAGAGTAGGTGAAGCACGTTTATGGAGATGTCTCAGAATCGGCTAATCACCTTACAATAACCACCTCCCAATGGCTGAGTCCAACGTGTGTCGGGGTATGTCCGAAATGGTCATTCCTTCAACCTTATAGTTGTATGTACAATCTAATGGGCACTACTAATAGCACCAACATTTCGATCTTTATCTATGATGTATACAAGATCTCGAAAATTAATTTGTGGCGTATAATGAATTTCCCCATGTCTACGACATTCCTTTCGTTTAACTAGTTTCTTCTTGAGATCACTTTCAGAGCCCAACTGATTTTTTTCATACTGAATACATTCATTGTGAATTATTGGTTACCTGTTTCGCTTTAACGTTTTTTTCGGAATAACTTATTGCAACGTATGCAGTAGCCCTGTATGCTCGCCAGTAAATGCAACTTGTTACAGAAACTCTTCCGCGAAAGAGAACATGATGTTGACGGCTCCAGATGTCGTTTATCCTTGCTTTCTGTAAACAAATTCTCTTCCGTGGCGGGTGTTGTGAATATCTTTTCCTGCTCGAGGCGATTTACGCGACATTTGACATTCCGCGCCGCTCCTCCATCAAATATTGACGAAGCGCGTCCGCCATGTTGTTTTAGTCACATCCGAGTGGTTAGTTCGCGTATGTGTCACATGGAATGATGTTCGACGACAAAACCGACAGCACTCTGGCTTCTCTCGTAGTCGTCAAAGGCAGAGGGCCCTCATTGAGAACGAAACACAATACTGCTGATTACTATGACGCACCGTTTTCAATTAGAAAGATTTTGTATTATAACGATCGTATTATAGATCATAAGCATTAGTTGTTTCTGTCTCTTGTTCCAATATTTTAAAATTGTAATGGACAATTCTTATTAAACTTAGTAATTACTTTTTGTTTAGAAAGCTGAAAACTTGTTTATTAAGCAGTGATGTATAGACATGTATTTTTACGAAACAATTTATTTCTTTATTAGTGGCTTTTCATTGAAGGAATTGCAACAATCCGATACTTTTTGGAAGGAAATTGAGAATATTTCTTGTGCACTGACAATTTTACTCGTATGTGAATACACAAATTAGCACGTAGTAAACTATCAATATTCAATAATTCGATTCAATAATTTGTCATAAGTCTGTCATTACTGACAGTGTAAATAGAAATATAATCACGGTACTCTGCAAATAGAATCGTGCGCTGTGTACAAATTCCATAATAAACAATTCCGTAACTATGACGCTCCGGTCTGACCCTCGCGCCTAAATAAATAAACGAAGCTCTTCTGGTTATTTCCAATGCTCTCATACGTGGTTTTTCCCGCGCATCAGTACTGAAATAGAGCGCATCATCCCGACAGACGTTTTAGTTGGGAGTACAAGAGAGAAATCATGACAGACAAAACAAATAGACGTTTACAATTCAAATTTTATAGTAATCATGTTTCTGTTAACACAGTTTTTAAGGCTACCGTTATTTTATTTTTCGTGAATTGGACAAAGGGTAGTGATTTTGTTAGACAATAACCTTTACCTGTTACAATCGAGTGTATATTTTACTTAGCTATGAAATAAATTCGTTTTTATGAAGACATGTCTAATGGTTCGGTACAGGAACAATTACAATTTTAATATATATCAAAGAAAACAGTTTCCAGTATCTTCATCATCTACACCTTCGTAGATCACATTCTTTAAGTATATTACGTATAGTTATATTAATTATAACTTGCATAAATTTATCTACTTCAACGCAACTCCGACGAGTTGTGTACATTCAAGATTTTTAATACCAACCAAAATGTAAGATTTCAAAAACATGATTTCACTTTGATTGATTTTTTCGTGTTTCCGGGCGCGTCAACTACTGTGGTCATTAGTCCCGTTAGTGTAGTGCATGTTTCTTTGGGATATGGCGGTGATCTTCCCCCGCTGGATGGCGAGATCCGGCGCCGACCTACCGTCGGCTAGTGGGGCTTCCCCCTAACCAGAACTCTCCCACCAGCGGCGCACCGCCCCAGCCGGGACAAGCTCTAAAGCTCCCGACCGGTCTCCCGGAATATGTGGTAGTGTAGTGCATGTTAGTGTAAGTGTGTTTGTGTAAGGGGAGAGGATAGGACAAGGAAGAGGAAGGACAGATCGCGCGCGGTCCGTGGCCCGTTTGGTAGGGTACTGCTCCGGCATTCGCATGGTGTTGATCGGAGAAACCACGGAAAACTACCGATCAGAGCAGCCGGCCGCTAGAATTCTCCTCCAGACAGGAGCTTAATTCGACCTAGCTGAAGAGCTAGTGTCGAAAATCCTGCCGCCATCAGGACTCGAACCTAGGACCTCCCGGTTAGAGGCGCTGCAGTGACATCAGTTGATGCACTGAGCTACCGCTACCGGTGATTTCACTTACAAATCGCATGAAAACCTAATCAATATTCATGGCTTCAAAGAAGCTAAAGTAGGAGATGAACATGTTAGATGGATCTCAGGCACTAACTGTCACACTTCGAACGTCACCGACATTCTTTTCTTAGAATAACTGTTGAGCAGTATCTTCTTTAAGTTCTAGATTCATGAGAGATGCAGCGACCGACTGCAAAAATAAATGTGTCTACTAGGGCAAGACCGGTCCTGGCTGATGAACAATGTATGAGAGGAAGAAGAGTAAAAAGATGCGGAATGGGGTTATATCGTGTGGCTCAAAGAGGCACAAGATGATGCGAGTTGCTGTGGAGCACCGCGTGGTGAGATGAAGAAGGGCAGAGACCGCGGGAGGGAGGTCCTCGAGGGAGTAGTTCACGAAAATCGAAGCTTTGAGACCAGAGATGGTGGGGTTGAAATGAATGGAAGTCGATGAGCAGAAGAAACAAGAGCTAAGTAAATATTTAAGGGTTACATACAGTACACATCGTAGGGAGAAACACAGACTATGGTACATTGGATTTAGTGTGTGGGTGGATGAATGCAATTTCACTTTGCAATCAATAAATAGGCTTGACGCATTATTCCTCATCGCCATGTCTACTACCCACATAGACCAACTTTTCATTAACTATCTTTTAACGTGATTGCTCATTAGAAAGGATCTCCGTCTTCTGTTCTTTCTTCTAAATCTCTGACTCATTCCAACACTTCACTCCAAATTGTGAGATTAAATCTATGTCACAGTGAATACTCCTATGCATCATAAGTGAGTGATTTCCAACGTTTTAAGCGGGATAAATAAGTAACTTATGTGAAATTGTGCGTTAAAGAGGGACTACGAAGTGTAGGAACTTGTTTCTATTCGAACTTTTCAGTCCAATAGCTTAAGATGTGTATGATAAAGAAACATAACAAAACATATAATTTGAAATAACATGTAAATCGCAGGTCGTCGGTCATTCAGGTCCTGTTGTGCTTTTAAAGATATAGTTGATATAACTGTTTCTATTTAATTTATTTTAGTTGGAGAGGAAATGTCCGCTTTAGCAAAATATTGCTATAATTTTACTGTTTGGCGTGGGAATTTCTATTTGATGCGTGGATTTATGGATTTTGTTCCTAGATTCTTGTATGTGGAGTTGGAAATTAGCGAAAGATGGTGGAAGAAGGATGTATTAAGGTAGTTTTTGTGTTGAAAGAAAGTGTACTTTGTTAGAATTCCTAGATCTCTTTTTAATTGGAAATTTCACACAAGCCAGGGAACGTTAGAAATTTTTCTAAGTAACTTATTTTGGATCCTTTGGATAATTTTGACATTAGATAAAATAGCGAAGACTGAGCGATTTTGGACATATTTGATACATGATGATAGCGTATTATTATTGTAGTAAAATGTTAAACATTTAATTTACTTGGATAAAAATACTAATCGTGAACATTACTACAGATATTCTGAAACTAAAATGACCCTGCGAGCGGCGCTTGTCTTTCGAGACGTAGGGGAACCCACTCGGTTCTCTCTGAGTGAGGAAAGAGCTTCGGGCGTGGCTCGGAGCTGTGCAACGATCAGCTGATACCACGCCTTTGGAGTCCTGTGCGTGTGATGCAATCGCACTCTAATAGCATCAACTGTCTCTGATACCGAACGCGTGACGTCATGTTGTTGAACGACGGAAGGGAAGTTTTCTGGGAACTGCCGATATATCGAGTGGGGAATTTTTCAGACAAAAGTTGGGCATTCGCAGTAAAAGGCTTTCTCCAACTCATCTAAATAACAAACGAGTGCCTATTTAGTTTGTGGGAGCGTCAACCACTTTGGTCGTTAGTCCCGTGAGTGTAGTGCATGCTCTAGCTGGTATGTGGCTGCGTTCCTCCCCCGATGAAACATGAGACCCGGCACCGACCTGGAAAACGGCTGGCGAGGAATCCCCCTCCAAACGTCTCCCTAGTGGGGCATCCTACACTAGTGACGTCCGTGACAAGTTTTAAGCTCTCAACGTGTGCGCATGTAAGAGTAAATAAGTTTGTGTGAGAGGAGGGGATACGGAGGAAGGGAAGATCGCGTGCGGTCCGTGGCCCTCTTGTTAGAGTACTTCTCCGGCATTCACATGGTGTTACTAGGAGAAATCGTAGAAAGAGCAGCCGCCTGCAAGAATTTCCATCCAGATAGCGGCTTAAATCGATCCAGCTATATAGCCAGAGCAAAAAAGTTGCCAGCGCCGGTACTAGAACCCTGGGAAGTCCCGGATGCAGTCACTGCAGCGGCAACTGATGTTACCACTGAGCCATCTCAACCGGTATGGAAATCATGTTGTAGAGAGTGACATTTTACTTTCTCGCTACGAAGTAGAGATACAGTTATGTAAGGCTGCGCGAAAAAACGGCGAATTTTCGGCAGAACACACTTTCTACCGGGCCGTGGTAACGCAAAAGAGGATAAATTCACTTGCTAAATATAGAAAAAATCTTCTAACACGTGGTGTGGCCAGCATCCATGTATTGTGGGTCCCTGAGAGGGCGAAACGTCGGTCCGTCCCTCTGTCCCTCGGTGAATAACGCTAGCGGGTAAACCGATCAGCCGATTTTCTCCAAAATTGATATTCTGCTATCGATCTGATTGATGACGCGGCCCTTTGAATTTGAAACCGATATTTTAATTTTGGGGGATACGTTGCATGAAGCCCCTGGGACGTTTTCAAAAAAAAAAAAAAAAAAAAAAAATTAAATTTTGTTGTTGGATTGTGTACAGGACATTTAAGACAATGGTGCAGGTCTCATGTTCGTTAAAAATCCTCACTTTTCGAAAATTGCAAAAGTTCAAAATTTTTTCGGCGTCTTCCTACAACTGCAATTATGAAGATATTTTTCCTTAATAAAATCTGTTCCTTAAAGATAGCTTTTAAAATAAGGCCATGTACAATTTCTCGAAAATTTGAGTATTTTTTGTGTAATTTTGCGTGAAAATACGGGCGAAAAGCACGTACTGTTTTAGCACCAAATCACAGGCTTTATAAGCCCTTGGGAGGGGGCGTGGTGCGTCGCGGGAGTGGCGCCGTGGCCGTGGTCGACGCCAAAATACTCCCATGACTCACGCGGCCTCGAACGTGTCGCCGCCGGGGCCCGCGCGACGCCGCACCGCGGGCCCTCGACGCGTATCAACGCGGAATGCGCGTGCCCTCGCTGCTAATCGCGCATTTCACGGGCCCATTGTGCTAGCTGCGAGCTTCGCATGCCCTCGGAGATCGACATTCAAACATTGCACGTTGCGGATTGTCTTCTCTGCAATGTCTCTGAGCGGACGGTTGTATGGTTTGAGACGGGCCGATCGCTGAATTTCGACACTAGGTCCAAAGCTACGCCGAATTCATCCGCTGACTTGAGGAGAGTTCGAGTGTTGGATGCTCTGATCCATAGTTTTATGTGGTTTCCCCGAGAAATTCCATGCAAATACCAGAGCAATGCCTTAAGAAATGAGCCAAGGATTGGACCCGATCTTTCCTTCAACTTCCTTGTCTTATCCCCTCCTCTTATACACACATACACTTACGTGAACTACTCTACCTCATACGTCGGGATTAGGGCATGTCTTTGGTGGTTGGTGCAGCGCTGAGGAGGGGAAACCAGGAGGGGAAAGCCGCAGTGCATATCGACGCCGGATCTCAAGTTCTTACGAAAGAGGAATACTGCCACCTCCCAGCATACAGTTACTGAACTAATGACTGTAGCAGATGACGTGCCCGGAAACACAAAATAATCTACCTATCAAAATTGACACAACCCCATAGCATGTTTCGACATTTTCTCATGTAATACGTAAACGTCAAAATCATTTTCCAATAATGGATATCGTTCAAGTGGCGTGTCCCTAAATCCAAAGAATATGCTAACATGTAACGCCTATTGGCGACGTGACAGTAAAAGTATTAAATGAAAGATAACAAAAATGTTTTATGTACGCACAGCTGTCGTAACCAAGTGATTTAAATCAACATAAGATGACTTAATGCTTGATGGCAGTTGACAAGAACACAATAACTCACGACAGACTTTATTCATAGCTCAGAAGTGAGGTTTGAATGAGAAGAGCAAATACAAAATTGAGAGATAGATCCGAACAGAAAGGAAACTTCGCTTCACCTCTTGATATGTCCTAATATTTCATCGTACCCAACTGAGAGGTCGAATGAATTGCTGCGTAGTCATTGGCCTCTGGTTACCGGTGTCCGTTCCTATTCCGGAGTGGTGAATATCGCCGCGGAGACCTCCTAAGAAGCGCGCAGAGGATTCGCGAGTGCAGCTGCGCGGCAGCCGCCAGGAATAGCCTCCGCCCTCACTTGGCTCGGCGGGCGACCCCATCCCGTACCCCGTCTCAGTCGCCGTTTCTCGCCGTCCCCCATGCCCATTCCCTTCCCCGTCCCCGTCTCCATCCCCCTCAAACGCCAGCTCATGTCCAGTCTCATCACCCTCTCGTCCCATTCGATCCCCGACTCCGTCCTTGTTTCCGTCCCATTCTCTGCCGCTCTCGTTCCCTTTCCCGCCCCCATCTCCGACTTCTTTCCTGCCCTCGTCTCCATCTTCATCCCCCTTTCTGTCCTCCCACCCCGACCCTGACCCCATCCTCAACCCGACCTCGTTCCCGTCCCTGTTTCCATCCCATCTCTTTCCGACTCCGAATTCGTCTCCGACTCTGTCTCCTCTTACTCTCTTCCCCTCCCCATCCCCGACCCACCATAACCCTCACCGCCCTGTCCCATTCCAACCTGTTCCGCCCCGTCCTACCCCAACCGCCGTGAGAGCGCATTGCCCCTGGGGCAGATTCAAGCGTCAAGGCCATCGAAAATATATCACGCAATGACCATCCCGAACTACGCAACGACACTTTGGAAAAATCTCGTAATATAGTAGACATAACCATAAATGATTCGGAAAGAGGGTGAGATAAAAGTCTTGTGAGTCTTCACATTTCTTCGTGAAGAAAAAGTACAGTTTTCATTTTCATTACGCCATTACTATTTATACTTTATGTTACCGTATCCTCTTTGTCAGCTTTTGTAGACTCGTCAATAAGTGCCAGTGTGCGGTTTTGTAATTGCTTATTAATGTTATTTTCTGCTTTGTAAATTATACACCTTCATTTTTTATTCGTACGTTTTGAATCCGCACCCGCCGGCTATGTAACTGTGATGCTTAACAAACATGAGAGAATTCGTAGAAATATTCGGAGGGGGCGTTTTGCAAAAGTCAAATTTGACATATGTTCTAAATATTACGACATAAATTTTTGTCAGCCTATTTTATTGAATCGTGTTGATAATTGACAAATATTTCATGATGAATAACAAATTTAATATTTTCATTTATAATGTTCATGTATTCTAAACGTTTGTTGTACTCTCAAAATCATGGATCCGATCCCGACTAGAAATTTCTGTATTCGCAAATTCGCAATACTATCCTGTTCATTTTATTGTCAGTGCTAATAAATTAATAACATCATGAGGTTCCTCTGTTAGATGTGCCGAAACTTTCTTTTTATTATTTAAATATTAAATTCCACAGAATGTCTCAGATAAATATATTCTAATGCGTTTCTCCATTCTTTCATAACTTCCGTTTTAGTTACATTTCGAAGCAACACCTTTTACTTCCCATACCTAAAGTACATTAATTTCATTCCGCTTTCCAAAACGCTTCAATTTGACATAGGTTCAATAATGTCAAATATACATTTGATGAAAAATCATGTGAATTTGCTCAGAAGAATTATTACAAAATATTGAAAAACAAAGCCATGCTACTTTAATGCTTATTAAAATGCTAACTACATCCTATGTTTCTATGGAATGTCTATTACAACTACTTGAGGGTGCATTTGATTACAACTAAACTAGTAAGTCAAATAAACAAAGAAAACCCCGACCATCACTTCGTGCGACTCTCGTATTTATTCTGAATCATTTCAGGATTACTATTTCCTTAGTAAGAAACTAGTACTCCTACTTCCTACTTACAAGGTCATAAGAATGTGTCTTGAGCAACAGATCTCATTTGGATCTAGGAACAAATTGAGAATTTTGAAGCCAAAGAAACGAAACCGACACAATTTCTTCAGCAATGTCCGATAACAATGGAATATATATATATATATATATATATATATATATATATATATATATATATATATATTCCTTTTAGTTTTCGACTGTTTTTCCTAACTAATGTTTGTATACTGTTTATAGATTTATATTAGAAGTTTAGATTAACAATTCTTCTAATTTCTTATTGTTAAGGTTCTTTAAGCGTGCTTTTACAGAGAGTCAATACAATCTGCTTCCAGAGTGATGCTGTTGCCTCGGTGGCATCGTCCCTGATTGTCTACCAATGGGTGGCCATAATTTTTGGCTGAGCGGAGTGGCGTACGTCTGTAGAGTGTGAGCTCGCGAGTGTTAGTTGCGTGGCGTGGCGTAGCATGGCGAGGCGAGGCGAGGCGTGCGCGCGCGCTGGAACATGCGTAGCTGTGAGCTCATGCAGGGGCGGCGACCGCGCGCCGGGCGTCCGCACAAATTCCTTCCCAGGAAGCTCCTCGCACAGAAAAGGGGCATGGCGGGCCTGTAATTGTTGGAAAAGTGAGTCGCTATGAGCGAGTTGTTGTTACCAGGGGGTAATTAAATGTACTTCTATTACAAAAAGACATTGCTCGATTATTGGGGATGTGATTTCTGGTGGGTAAAATTGTTGGTGTATAAAGGGGTAAGTAAATGCAGAATCTGGAGAATCAAGGTCTGACCTTTAAAGGAAATTTGTCAACTGAGTGGATACAAAATGTATACTGATGGGAGAAAGAGCCTAGCCCGTGGTATATACCTTCTCTGGAGTGATTATGTGCAATGGAGGTTGAACAGTGGTGTGATGTTTCTTTTTTACAACTGTTTCATATTCTATTGTATCATACATTTTATGTCCATATATCTGTATACTTTTATAGTTTTATATTGATATGAATGCGTATATCTATACGTTGGAGGTAAAGGGCATTGCCACATTTACGTAATTTTATAGGAGATGGAGGTTTAAAAGATGGTTTTACCCCCGAATAAAAGTGAATATGATATTTTGACTGCTCTTATTTCAGTATCAACGTTCGTCGGAAATCTATAACAATACCTCTTGTAATGGCAATGAAATCGGAACATGGTAGGGAAAGTAATCCATGTCAGATTACCTGAAGATCAATTTAAAGATCTTTTTTCCTTTAAATGAAAATTAACATGTTTTGACTGCTATAACTTCCGTATTTCTAAATATTCTATCTTTTCTATTCTATTTATTGTATTCTATCTTTTGAAAGTACTCCACAATATCACGAATTATTAACTAGTGCATCGAAATTGGAATAAGTATGTTAAAATATCTCTTTTTAATAAAATAGACGTAGTGTCCGTTGCCTCCTAGGTACAGATATGTTTATATTCCTGTGAGTGTTTGTAATGCGTAAAATGAACAAAAAATAAATGAACTGGGACTCTGACATTGTGTACCACGTTAACTTGAGCATTATGTCACTCACGAACATGGTTGCAGTCATCTTTCTGTTATTTACTGTCAGTTTGTCAATTCAATTTTCAAATTATTGTTTGAAAATATTATTTTTTAAATTAACTGGTTAATAAATATGATTTCTCCGAACTCGGTTATAGAGTTACAGATAATCTGCTATGAAGAAAAAAAGCTGGGATAAGTAAAAGTTTCAATATTTATATATTTAATGTTATAAATTAAATAGTAAAATTCGATCATTTTTTACGTAGTTACAAAATTCATATGTAGGTACTTGTAATTTACTTTTTTGTCAACACTTTTGTTATCTCATCACTCGGAAAGATGGAGAGGTGGATGAAAATCTTAGTCTACCCATTTTTTGCGCGTGAGTCTTTAAGCTCTTGAATCTCATTCGAAAATAGCTTTCGTGGACTTTCGAAAAAATGGTCTTAACGAAAAATTTATTTACTTTTTCTTTCTATTCGATGAAATATATTTTATTGCTATAGCAAAAAATTAATTGGGAGTTTGTTGATTTCGTTCAGAAACATTAATGTAAGAATCGGGAGCCTTTGTTTAAAACTCCACTCGCGATCATTTCCATATTGACATACAATGATTCATGCTTTGTAACTTATTAGCTTATTGCTTAATAAGCTAATGGAAGCAGCAGTGTAGAATTGAAAAGTGAGACCTTGCATTTTAGCATTTTTGGTTCAAATTACATAGTAAGTATCAACTGCAAGAGGTGTAGAATTTCTAGTGATGCAAATGAATATCTTTGCCTTTCCTTGAATGTTCACTTCGAGATTGTCTCATTTATCAGGAAAAAGGGACAGGAATTTCGAAATTTGATCCATAAGCTCCCTGCAATTTACCTTTAATGCGAAGCGAAAGCTGATGACTACCGAACAGGCATCTATAAAAAATAAATTCATTTGAAGGTGCTTAAATAATTTTAGAGTGTATTCTACTTCACTTTTAGTCTAATCTATTCTACGTCACCTTTTTAAGCTACATGATTAAAGTAAACTGCAGGGATTTTCATTTTCATTATTTGTACACAGAACAGATTCTGATATGATTGTTTAATTTATAACAGTCTGAGAGTGTAGTATATTTTGTTAGATGAAATGACATGAATAAATCGATGTTGAATTGCAGGCAAAATATAGTGCTTTCACTTGAAACAATTTCCGAGCCGAATTTCAAACGCAGCATTGATCTGCTATTTACCAAAAAACAAATAATGATGGGACCTCTTCAGGCGACTTTAGAGTTTTTCTGAATGCGCCCTTCCCCAAAAATGGGCCAACATTTTTGAAAATGATAACGCAGTTTCGTGTCTCTCTGGTCGAAGCACGAAAAGAAGTTGGATTACTGCATTCCCGATAATGGTTGCGCAAATGGCCAGAGAGGTGGAACTGCAACCATTCCAAGCAGATGGGATTAATCAATTTAGTCAGCGTCATGCAGTCGCGGAGATGAGCTGATCTTCATCAGCGATGTAACATCTCGAGCAGCTGTGCCGTGTATGAAGTGAACTTTCTACGAGTATTTCCGCGTGGAGGTGTACGTCCTTACTCTTTTTTTCTTCCATCTAGTTATATGAACCTCAAATTAAAATTTCACTGCTCATTTCGAGAGGATTAAAAATTTGCATGAAATGAATGCCAGCACTCGCAGTATGAAACGCGACGAGGTGATGGAGAGGGACAACGAGTAAAGGCCGGTATCCTGGGCGTTAAATCAAGGCATAACGTAGAGATGGTGGGGAGAAAGGAAGGGAAATAGTGAAAGAGGAGTATTGGGGTGGCGCTCAGAGTGGGATGAGAGGTTAGAGAGGGAAAGGAGGGTGAAGAGGGGCGAGTGTTGGTGGAGCGGGAGGGAAGGAGGAAGGGCTGAGAGCGCGAAGCTGGCGGCGTCTGCGAATGAAACCGAGTGCTGAATGAATTGTGAAATTGCGGGAGCAATTACGAGCCGTCATGGTGAGATTTGTGGCGCCCGTTGCAACGCTGCCTTCGACGCTAGGAGTCTTTTCGTTTGTTTCAGGGCTCCAAACGAATGTGCAATATATTCTCTGAAGCAGAAAGATGCTTACGTAGTAAATGTGTGGGCGATGATGCGAGAGAAAAAGATAATTAACGGAAAAAAGAACAGAAGTGAAAGCGGTAATCAGAAGTGAGAGACCATACTGAGAGTGAAAAATAGCTTATTTGAGCTGAAAAATTGCACAAGATGGTGTGTGTTTGGTGATATATTTCTTTCTGAAAAGAGAAGTGAAGTGAATTTTAATTTGTGGGAGGCCTGAGTGTAAGCCAGGCAGATTAAAAGGGTCTCATGATCCGGCGAAATTGCTTCCTTTGGCATGTAATTCTTAGTCGATGAGATTTAAAAGCAGAAGTTAAAGGTCAACTTTTTAGTGACACGTGTGTTGAACTTGCTTTCCGTTTCTGTCACGAAGTGGAGGATTTAGCCATAGGGTTCTTTCCATTCAAGCTTTCGAATGAACACTCTATGACCGTATTCACGTGATCTCGCTCTTCTAATTCGCTGTCGAAGTGCGAACTCGATAGCGCGCGGGTGGCCCACGGCGGCGGTGACTGCCGGAGGGGGGGGAGAAGGGGGCGGCCGGGCCTCACCGGCCAGGGGCTTCGGGGGGCGGGGTAAACAGACATGGCGGCGCGCGGCCGGCGCTCCATGCAGCCGCAGCATCACCATCATCTTCAACTACCATCACCACCTTCACCATACCCATTCACACCCATGCACATGCGGAAGAACCACCGATACGGTACCTTCGTATACGTCATACGAACCCTTTCGGAAATAGGATTGCACGCAGCCCATGGCGGCGGCGCCGGCTGCGGCGGCTGCTGGGCCGGCGGGGGAGGTTGTGTAGGGGCGTGCTCCCTCGCCGGTTCGAAGGCGGTGGCGGCCGCGTGCGCCGGCTCGGTCGATACGTGCACTCACTCGCTAGTAGGCGGTTCGGCGTCGGCGCTCGCGCATCACTCGCGAACTGGCGGCGGCGGCGGTGGCGGCGGGGCGCGGGCGCGGGGGCCGGGCACTGAACCTTGAGGTACACCCCCCGCGGCGCGCGTGCACCCTATCTCCCTCTTTCACGCACTCGCGGACGGGTGGCGCGGTCGGGCCTGGACTGTCTTCCGCATAGCACTCGCGGCACGCGCGCGCGCGCCCCGTGTATATTTAGGCGCTGGGCGGCGGGCCCGGCGCGGCGCGGCGGTGGTGGAGGCGCAGGCGGTGGCGACGGCGCGGCGCCGCTGGCACTGGGCCGGTCGCGTCGCGTCGCGATGCGCGCCGCTCGTACTCGCGGGGCCCCACTCGGCGTCAGAGCTACCGCGCGCTCGCTGCGCTGCCGCCTCGGCCGCCGCTCGCGTTGGGACTGCCGCCTGCCGCCGCCGCCGCCCGCGCCGCCGCCCGCGCCGCCCGCGCGGACACGCGCACTACGCGCCGAGGGGAGGGGCGGCGGCGGCGGTGGCGGCGGTGGCGGCGGCGTGCGGCGCGGGGCGCGGCCGCGGCAGTGGTCGACGCGACCGACTGCCCAGCGCGAACCACGCGAACACCAGCACCAGCACGCTTTGTGTCACAGTCAGGGCAAACGACATTTGCTCGTGGATTTCAGTTACATTGGCTAAGAATCAATGTAATAGTAATCATGTGTTTACTCATTCGACTAGGAGTGGGGGATTTCGACTTTTTCAGCAATTAAATTAAATAGTGTCAATAAGATGAAGTGTAGTTGTCTGTTTCCAAAATTTTGAGTACCTCAAGAACATCTTCGATCAGAAATCTGTTTACCTCAGATTAGTAAGTTGAAGGTTTTTTTTTTTTTTTTTTTTTTTTTTGCGTAGACGAATATAAAATTTAATTCAATGTAACACTGCTAGCCACAAGGGCCTTAAGGTGTCACCCCTTCCTGCCACCTGGCTGATCACCTGCGTCGCGTCTACGTGGCCCGTCCCTCTTTTCTTATTTCATTCAACTTGATGTCGGGTCGAGTCCCTAGCGCTCCTTGTCTATCGGAGGCAGCCCGTAGGCCTATTTCGGCTTTTCAGGTTTGAGGATGTTGTCGAGGTATTGTTTAGTGCAAACTCGGCTAAGCTAGCCGATTATAGGTTGGCAAATACGTCTGATGAAAATGATGTAGGGTAAAGTGAGACACCTGGTGTTTGGGACAGCTCCACCACGCCACAACACAGGATCAGAGGATGATATCGCTTAAGTGGAGCCTGTACTTTCCTTGTCAATTAGAGATATATGAACATATGAACGTAAGTTGATGAACGATAAGATGAGTGTTCATTCAATGAGTTAATTTTTATATTTGAAGTAAAAAGGGTTTTGTTCAGAAATGAAATTGAATTTTCCACTCAACCAAATTTTGTGATTTTTGCTTTAAATGAAAGGTAGGGAGCCACAGATGTATCAGTTCTTGCTATTTTAAATCGCAATCGGTTTTATAATATAAATACTACGCTTAAACAATATCTTGAAATTAATAGAATAAATGCTAACCGGCCGTCAATTCATTATTTTCTTCCGCGAGAAGCAATCGGTCTCAGTCGTAGTTTCGTCGCACCATCGCGTGTCGAGTAAACACTGATCGCACGGCGAAGGCAGACGTGCGAGTGTGAGATCACAGTTATGTTTAGAAAGGCCACGACTGTGGAAACATATTACCACAAAAATGGAACAATTTTTCACGAAAAGGTCTCTACTTTCTAAAGTGCCAGATATGCCCATGAGAAGCTACAGAAATTGTGCCTAAAATACGCCTGAACAATCACACTGTGTGGTCCGCTTGCCGGTAATGTGCCCCAAGTGTATTTTTCTGAAGTAAATACTTTTGAGACATTGCTTCAAGTAAAGTCAAAATGCTCCGAACTCACTGCATGGTTTAATTTAATAAACACATTGAAACCAAAGTATGTTTATAAATCCTCAACCACTGGTTCATTATGTTTTGGCAAAAGCATTAGGGGTCGAATGACGGAAAATATTAAAAATTTTTGGGTTTATAAAATTGTCACTTCTGTGGTTTTCTTCTTGGTTACCGTCAAATTTTGAGCGGTTCATCAAAAGCACTAACGGCACTGTTCTATTCCCTCGCTTTCCTCTAGTCCTGCCTGGAAGCACGTTTACAAACGCACTGCGAATTGCGTTTCAAGATATTTTAAAGGATATTAACACATTACAGTTACGGACAAATAATAGAGAAATAATGATTAACCAAATGCCAAACTTATTTTATAACAATGATATTATTAATTTGTTACTAATGTGTTTCGGTAATAAATTGTGAATTAATTAAAACTATTAAATTTTAATGTAACATTACAAAAAAGTTAATGAAACAATAATAGTATATCTGAGCGTAAATTTCAGTTCACTTTATCTGGAAATGTTAACCAAAACAACAATAATAATAATAATAATAATAATAATAATAATAATAATAATAATAATAATAATAATAATAATAATAATAACAGCAATAGTAATCATATTCACGAAAATACGAGCTTTATTTTCATCTTTTCGTTTATTGTGTCTTTCGTTGATTATGTTTCATGTCGTTTGGTGATTATTTGGTTTGCAGTGAAGAATGTTGACATTTTTCAGAATGTTCCGAAAGAGTTTAGAATGATATAATAAATGTTGTGTATGTATATTGCTGAAGGAATTGTTCACAATTGTTAATAATACTTTCTTCAATTGTTATTAGGACTCTACTAAACTGCATGTTTCTCTATTTTGAAGTCCATTCGAGTGAAGGCGAAAAATGGGGAAATTGAAAAAGACGTGGTAAATTATCTTCATCCTTATCATCCAAAGTAAATATTAATCTTCAACGGAATCCATAGGCTGGCCTAAGTTCGATTATGGTTGGTGGTCCTCATAATTAAAAGTGGTTTATTTCTTTAAGTTTTGTTAGTTTTTCTTTAATATTTAACGAGCTCACTTCCATTTCTGTCATTTTGAGAGGCTTCTGTGCTTTGCCTTTTTTCAAAAGAGCTATAAGAAAAGATTGAATTAGAAAGAAAAATTAAAGAAAACGTTTGGAGGCATTTTCGAGAAAATTTTGTAAATGTTCTTGAGGCTTCATATAAAATACCTCCAAAAATTAAACTATCCGTTTCACATCCAGAGTGCCGCGCTATCAGCCAGATCGATTGGGAAATATCAATTTTGGTGTTAATCCTGCCTACGATTTATCCGCTAGTATTGTTAAAGACATACGAAATAAAGGAAATTTTTTGTCGTAAACGAAATTTTTCGGTATTAAGGACTCATAAGTAATGTATTCACTCTGCACAACGTGGTAAAGGAAGTTATTTTCTACATAAATGAAAAAGAATTATGCAGTAAGTACTACAAATACTTGACTGCCTGGGAGACGGCTCGACATAGGCACAGAGGCCAACGTTTCGGCGTCATGCTGTGACCTTCCTCAGAGCAAAATGCAGCGGCGTTGGTATCTGTGGCTAGGTCGCAGCGTCTTTCGAACAGGCAAGAACATACTGACTTCGGCCGCGGAACCTACTCTTTCAAGAATTATCGGAAGTTGTTGGTACCAGAGACCCCCAAAACTGTTTTTTTCTTTCGAAAAATCGCTGCTTTTTGCTGCAGCATTGCAATACCTTTCTCTACACTACGTAAGTGGTAAAGAAAAAAAAGATGAACATTATAGGAAAGGTTTTGTGCGCGGGCGCGCGGCGCTGGCCCACTGCGTGGGAGCGGCCCGGCTGAGGGCGGGGACCGGTGCGATGGTGCCGCTCGCGCGTACAATCGGACGCTGCGCGGGTGGTGGGGTTGGAAGGGGGTATAGCGCCGGCTCCACCTCGCGAGCACCAGCACCCCCTCCCGCCCCATACCCCACCCCCGTCATGTGCTTCTCTGCTTTCTCTGATACCGCCAGCTGCATGGAACCTAGCTTCCCCACGGTGGCTTTGGTATTTCGGTGTGGTAATTTCGCGTATGTGCTAATATCGCCCAAAAATATATTGTGGTGTCTCTAATGAATTCATGTGGGGTTTGAGGTCACCTTTCTTAGTATATTCAAGAGATGAAAGCTGTCTTGTCTTATGCTGTTCATCAGAATACTTAATCCCCAAAGTAAGGCAATGAGGTGATGTTGCTTCGTGGATTAATTAAGGGTCTAGAGAACAACTACGAGTATAGGTAGTCGACTTCCTCGCTGTTTAGTTTCGTCTTGATTAACTTTTTCATATGAGTAAGACAGGTTGAAAGTTTAAAAACATATTTTCTTAAACTATAAAAATTGGCTTAAATTGTTTAGAGTCGGCGATCGATATAATGCGATGCTTCCGACACAGCAGGAGAAGTACTAACATCACATTCATCACATGCGATTTCACCTTTTAGCATCAACTATCACTTAAGTGTCTTCTTCTACGTCCGAATCATCCAACATCCACTTTCGACGCTCCTTAAAACGTAACCAGAGTATTGGTATTTCATCCAACTCCACTCTATCACCGTTATCATAATAGAATAATCATCGAACTCAATTAAATCTAATTTCATACACAGTTATTACAACGCTTTAATTTGTGTTTGTCTTACAATCGTTCTACATTTCAACCATAGTGAAGCTGATAATAGGTAATTAATAATGGTGACGGTTACGATGATGGACTTATTGTATATAAAATAAAGTGGAAATTGAAGAATCCCGTGAAAATCTGCTGGGAACCTACTTTGGTCACTGATACTTTAACACATTCCCCAAATCTTTAACAATCTGCACCACAATCAGTCCAAAGAGCATTAAGATACCAATCACGTCTCTCTTAATAATTATCAACAAACTATGGAACTCCGCAAGCATTTACTCGTAGATATGGATTATATAAATACGTCCGTCAGAGAAATATTAACCATATATAAAAACAGTTAATCCCTATTAACACGAATTCCAAGGGACCGAAATAAACGGAATTCGTATTATAAAAGTTCGTTTTATTCTATTGTCCAAATTACCGTAATTTCTTGTCGGGGCCGAAGCTTTGTTCGTGTCATGGCAAAATTCATATTAAGCGAGTTCGTGCTAACGAGGATTTACTGTACAAGGCAATATCTCACAAGAAGCAACCTCTCTCGAGAATGCAACCGGCTAAAATGACTCAGAGGCAGCATTACGGTTTACGCCACACCATTTCTGACCGGGAGGTTCTGGAATTCGAGTCCCGGCGGTGGTGAATTTTTGACACTAGCTGCCTGGAAGAGAATTCTGACGTCCTGCTACTCTGATCGGTACTTGTCTATGGTTTCTCCAGTCAATAACAGCCGAATTGCTAAGCAGAATCCTAGCAAACGGGTCAAGGACAGTGTGCAATCTCGCCTTCCTCAGCCTTGTCCCCTGCTCTCCCCCCTCACACACCCACACACATACACACACGCGCGTACACATACATACACGCGCGCACACGCACACACACTTACATTTACATGCACTACAGTGCCAGATATATGGGTAGTTTCAAGCTTGTCCTCTTTTTTTCTTTTCTTTCTTTCTTTCTTTCTTTTTTCTTTCTTTCTTTTTTCTTTCTATCTTTCTTTTCTTTCTTTCTTTCTTTCTTTCTTTCTTTCTTTCTTTCTTTCTTTCTTTCTTTCTTTCTTTCTTTCTTTCTTTCTCTCTTTCTTTCTTTCTTTCGGTGCCCCGCTGGAAGAAAACCTGGAGGGGAAACCCGCAAGATGTCGTGTAGGTCGGCGCCGGATTTCACATTACAGCGGGGAAGGAACACTCGTACCTCCCGAGATATAACATTTACTATACTTACGGATCGAATTCCATTGTAATTGACTCGTTCGGAAACATTAAATAATCAATCTGTAATTTAAAATAGATGTTTGTGATTCAATATCATTAACATATTTTTACTCCGCATACCTTAAATTCTGGCCCTGGTTTCTATCGGTGTTATACGGTCTGTAAATTTCTCGGCTCCCAAGCATTACGCTCAATATCTCTTGAGATGTACGTTGTCTGTTCCCCACTGCCCGTTGCCTCCGCGGCCGCGGCCCCTCCGACACCTCTCCCTCGCCCTAGCTGCCCTGGGCCTCCCTCCGGGTAATGGACGCCGCCCTACGGACGCAAAGTGCCCGGCTGGACACGATTACGGGCGCCCCTCTCTTATTAAATTTCGCGTACGTCGCCGTAAAAACAACTCTGCGGCACGCCAGTGGTTTCTGACGGGGCCTCCCTTTCGCGGTTTCCCCTTCGACGAGACCCACTCCAAACAGACATGGCGACGTGTCACTGGTACGATCGGTCGTAACTTCCGATAACTTACGTCATCTTCTGTTGTGTACATAGTAATAGAGTGATCTTTTATGAAATGAAAATCGCTACGTGTGCCTTGATCATTGCTGTGGAAATGCAGCTACTATTCTCTGATACTTAATTTCTCCCGATCCGTAAATGATGTGGTGCTGAGAAAATTATAAATGAACAGGCATATTCCAGATATAATTACCCAAATTTAAATTACGACTTCATTGATGCAACTGTACTCTCTGTCATTTAACGCCCTTTTGGAGCGCATCGAATGGTTGAATTCGCAACGCTTGTTCACGAAGTATGAGAGATTGAATATTTCGTGTTTCTTCTACTCTGATGCTTCCCTGCTGTAGGAAGTGGCTGGAAAGTGGCAGTGTCCCTCTTCCACTACATCGTGTGATCTGGCACCAATCTACATGTCAGCTCTCGGTGATCCACCTCAAGGTATTTCCCCCAGCAGAAACACCTCCCCAGCTGACATGTGTGGAAATGTAGTAGGTGTAAGTGTGTGTGTGTGTGTGTGTGTGTGTGTGTGTGTGTGTGTGTGTGTGTGTGTGTGTGTGTAAGGAAAGGAGACGCGGCAAGGTGACGAAGAGAAGATCGCGCGCGATCTGTGGCCCGTTTGATAAGGTTCATGGTCGCCGGATATTGATCGTAGAAACTTCGGAAAACTACCGATCAGAGCAGCTGGCGACTAGAGTTCTCCTCCAGACAGCGGCTGAACTCGACTACCGGGGACCCGAACCTTAGAACCTCTCGGTCAGAAATGCTGCAGTTGCAACAGTTGTTGCCCTAGGCCACCCCAGCCGGGCACGTAGGAAGAAACGTTTACTCATTCATGTGTTGCGAGTGCGCACACTTCACAACTGGCTCTCTTTCGCCCCAGAATGCCCCGCACTTCGTGCTCCCTCGGCCGGTGCCTATGCTGTGCTGCAAAGGTCCCCCAAGAGCGGCGGTGGCCAGAGGGAGTGGCCATCCCGACGAAGCTAAACGAGCATGCAGATGGCGCCACGGGCGGTTCAGGGCTGCGAAAGGGTTGCTGTCTGGAGCAGATGCCCTTTTCCTCCTCCTGTTGCTGATGACCCTGGATGGTGTTGGTTGGGCGCCCTCGCCCTAACTTATGCAATGAGCTATGCTAACCTTGAACTGCCCAAGTACCTTTGTATAATTTAGAACTTAAACTTTACATACTGCTCTCCTTCATTTCAGGGGAATTATGTGGACATTTTGTGGTGTTAAAAAGTATTTTAAAGTACGTTAGACGCGGAGGAAGATTAAGAAGAGGAAGAGAATGTGATGTATCCTGTGTATAACAAAATAAAATGTTGAATTTATAAATATGTATAGGACTCAAAGAATGAATATATGTGAGATGGTTATAAAAAAGGACATGTAAATGATTTATTTGCTGTTTCACCTGCTTATAAATCGTAGAAGAATTGTGGGGAATGCACGGGGCGTTTCTAACTCCAAAACTTCCATCAATCTCATAACCGTAATTCCAGCGACGAGAAGACAAGAATTAAAACCTACTTACATGAACTTCGGATCCAGTAGGCAACTCGTTGAGTATGCAATAATTTCAGGGAACAAAATGATTGCTATGGAGATTGCTCTTAAGCCATTTTGGAACAATGGAAGTAGTTTCATTCTAAAGCTTACGAACAAAAACAAATTAACATGAAAGCATAATACTATAACCTTTGCAAACCTGAAGATTAATATTCAAATGTATTTATACATTTACGAAGTCATATAATGATTCATTAAAAATATTGGACACCCCAAGTGATTAACTTGTTTATGTCTTCAGCCTCCACTGACTGACACTGAATGCTTTGACGATACTGGAAACTTAATTTTCTTTGAAAAATATATTTTATATGTACGAGTACTACATAGATTGCCTTTTAGAAAATATTTATTAGTAGGAACGTGGCTTTCGTTTGTTTCATTCCTACCCGTTCGGTGATATCCAGTTAGATGTAAGATTGAAGTTTTAGAGAATAAATAGAAATCTTTCCCCAAATAGAAATCTTTCCGCGGGGAACCTTCGCTTTTCTCGTGTGCCTCCAGGCCTTGCGTATTCCTCGGGCGCCCTACACGTACTACGTGCGGTTCGCCGGCCTTAGTGGCGGCTCTCTTCTCTCCGCCTGCCGAGCGCTTCGGCTCTTTCTGCTCGCTCGCACTTTCGCTCCCGTGGATCTCCCGGGGCTTGCTACAGTGCAAGGTGCAAGGGAGCAACAAGAGAGATTTTTGGCAGGACCGGAGAGTAGAAATTTTATTCAGGGGGTTTCTCTCTGAGCTCAAAAAAATAATTTAAAAAAATTAAATTTAAAACAATCTATTACATTTATCTTCAAGAACGTGAAAGTTTCGCATCATTAATTGGTTTTGTTTCCGAATTATGAAGGAAAAGTTTTAGTTCTGTACTACGTTCTTTTATCCCAAGTTCTCTCTAAATCTAATTTTCGCAAAACGTACCACATTAACAAACTGGTTTCAAAGATAAGTTTTAAACTAATTCATGGATTTATTTCTATTTTAAGATTCATGGATTTATTTCTATATTATATCTTCAACATAAACCAAATCAAAGATTTGTTTCTTATTATTAAACAATCAGTAATTTATGATAGCCCATAAATTATATAGGATGTAAAGGTTTATAATTTATTGGTTATGTTATAATTCTGTTTCATTTTATACTTCCAAGTTTCTCTACGGTTCCTAATGAAGGAACCATAAAAATATTACAGGTGGCATTATTAGTTAATTAAATATGAGAAAATGTCTTTTTTCATGGGGCTAGATACAATTATTGCATTGGAAATTTTATGATTTTTAAAATTTCAAATTTTTAACAAAAAAGTATTTAATAAAAGATATTGCAAATATCCAAATTGTTAGTTTGAACCAGACTTCTCCAAAAATGTTGCTATTTATTTAACGAAAATTTTGCAAAATTTGTCGTTTTTTCTCTAAGGGATATGAATGACTTCTCAATTAAAATAGCTGTTATGATAAAAAAATTTAAAAGCAGTGTCATATAACCATGAAGCTATGGATCCATATCCGGCGTCGTTCCAAGTAGCCCTCCCTGGCAGAAATCCAGATGATCGTTCGCGGTCCTCTGAGTATCTTCACTTTATGAATTTGGTAATCCCGGACAGAATCCCATTGAGATCCCTCGAATACTTGAGCATCCACAAGTGGGAGCCCGCTTGAGGCCAATCAGAAGTAATTGCGTCTCGTATGACGTCGTAGGCAATAATGAACAAACATGAGCTACTTATATACGGTTTGTTTAGAAATTTGATGTACAATTTTGTACATCTTGAAAACCTTCTATTCGGGAGCCTAGCAGCGTGCATCTCCACTATTCTCGTACTTGTGCAGAGGTCTTCTAATCAAAGAGGAATGCAGTGCTTGACAAACCTACATGGTAAGACGTCATGTGATTGCCTCCCCTTCGGCACATGTGAGCGAGCCCCCTTCTCGCCCTAAAAAGGCCGGAGCGCCGGACCCAGCACACGTGTACACTTCGCCTACCGGTTCAGGACGGACCGCCCTCACTCCTCTGGGCGTTTCTACGTCGCAGCGGCCCCTTTCCGACCACCCAAGGCAAGATGCCTTTGCACCTGTGTGCGAGCCCCGGCGGTGGCGGCACATGCCGACAATTTCCACCCTCTCTGCTATGGACTCCGGGCGTCTCACCCTCTTCCCGGACACTTCTGACCGGCCACGCAGCTCGTCACCAACGTAACACTGTATCACGCTTCTTTCCCACAGTTTTGAAAAGCTCGATATTAGAGACAGATCGACAAGGCAAGCGGTAGAAAAGCAATCTTTATGTTAAGTGTAGACTATTGTACACTTGTGCCTGGGAGGTGGTTCTTAGTTTTGAGGCATCAGTTGTGGTCAAGAAGGTTGTATGAAAATATTTCAAACTTCTCGGATACGCCAGTCCAAAAATAAAATATTCTATTGGCCATGAAATGTCCCCAAAATAAGATTATGAATTTTTTGGATAAAAATAGTTATAAGGTGTAGAACTTAATGATATTCATATGTGGACGTCATGGGAGAGACAAGAAGATTAGTACCGACGGATGAGGTGAAGAACTCACACTGCGCAAGGAGCGAAAGAATCAAATCCCAGGTGCGATAAGATGCTCCTACGAGGCGCGATTACACAAGCGATCCTGTAGCCGCAAGGCAGAGGTAGATTTTTAGAAAGCATAAGTCGACACCAAACTACGAAACATGTCCAATTGGCCATCTCTCAGCTTTGCCTGTGGACGTTCAGGTATGCCCGAAGGCCCACAGAAAAATAATCAAGAAAAACAATACTTCCTTCTAGAACACAAATGTCAGGCGAAGTCAGTACCAGAATTCAGAGGACTTCAATGTTTGACACCAGGAGTGGGGGGGGGAGCGTTGTGTGGCATAATAAATAATAATAATAATAATAATAATAATAATAATAATAATAATAATAATAATAATAATAATAATAATAATACCTTTATTGATATGGCGAGGAATAACACATACTCCTCCCAGCACTGGGATCCGGGCTTATTCCCCGTCGAAATATGTGGAATTTGGTGCAGACAAAGCGAGCTCTCATCAGGTTTTCTCAAGATTTTACCAATTCCCTTGCCCCTCATTCTAGAATTTGTCCATAAACACACACGTCATCGTCATCGCTTTCACCTACACAATAGATCATCAAAGATCTAAAAAACCTTAACACTTGAAGGTCGCCTAAACATAAATAAATAAATAAATAAATAAATAAATAAATAAATAAATAAATAAATAAATAAATAAATAAATAAATAAATAAATAAATAAATAAATAAATAAATAAATAAATAAATAAATAAATAAATAAATAAATAAATAAATAAATAAATAAATAAATTGCCAGCGTGTTCGAGTCCTGTCTGAAAGGAGGTGCTCGCAGAACGGCGCTGCGTCCTGCTCTTAGCCGGGCCCGTCCCGCCGCGCCCCCTGCGCTTATCTCGCGCCGCGCGTGCGTGGCCATGGCGGATGCTGCGGCGCCTGCTTGCCAATATTTATTGAGGATAGGCGTCTTTTGTTGTGCCTCCGCCGAGGGGCGGCGGCAGCCTCCACTCTGCCTGCCTTCCCTCTTTCCTCCCCCCCCCCGCGCCCACCGCCGCGCCGCGTGTCGCGTTCCCCATGCCGCCCTCCATATGTTTTCGCGCCGCCCCGCCCCCACCCCGAAGGGCGAGATGTGGGAGGAGTGTCTCCGCCGTTATTTACGAGGAGCGCTGTTTGAATGAATGAGATGGTGGGTACGCATCATGAAGTTTGCTTTTCGTTTAGTTCGGAAATTATAGTTCACTGAGCAGAGAGAAAATTGACGGCAGCGGCAAGTTCCATTAGGATCGTTGATTTACGTCAACTGTTTTCTTGTTTGTCGAGTAATATGCACGCGATATTATTTTCTAGATGAGAATGCAATTCCACCACACATTAATTTTGCTCTCTCAGCTTCATAAAACAATTTAAAGCATCAGCTCAATTGATTGTTGTTATTCGATTTTCCATTGCTTCCAAGGATAAACAAATACATTCTTATTTTTATTTTATTTTAAGCGTTTCAATAATTTACAAATATATTACAAATTTAATGCAGAATTTAATACAGAATTTGCATATGATACCATTTTCAAGTAAATAAAATTTAAGTTAGATAGTCTAGAATTATTTCTGGAACTATTTTACTTCATTTTTATACAAACGTTTTAACTAAATATAACTGTGCTCAAGGTCAGTTTTTCCAGAAACACGCAGTTTTATTCGCACTCCCGTTACGTTTACTCAATGATCTTAAATTAATCCGATGTACTACATTTTTATTTATTCTTATTATGTTCTTATTACAGAATGAATAACCAAAATTTACAGAATTTAATACTTATTCCATAAACAGTACTTCATAACAATGCACATATGTATAGTATTTGGCATATCATTCTATATCATTTACAACCTTTTTATTGACGCTGCAAAAAATTGGAAATGGAGTCAGAACTATGAGGGATATGTGCTAAAGCTAACGCAGAATTAAATTTGACCAATTGGATATTAAGGATTATGTTTTCAGATCACTTTTTCTGAATAGCTTATATCAGTAAATATTGCATTGCCACATGAGTTTGGCCTTTCCACTGCCCAGCTTTGATTGCTTCTTCTTTGTTCGAGATGTCCGTCGCTTATCTCTCCATCCATGTTTTGACCAGCTACCCTCACTCTTCTCTGATAGCTCTGCATCTCTTGCACCCTCTGCCTCTGTTGATTTATTTCAAGGCAACCACTGGTCTCTTTATCGTGTCGCACATAAAGTGCGGATCTTGGTCTCATATCAACTTCACTGAACTGATCTTACTGACAGAACACATCTTACTGAGAGCGTTCATGAAATTTTTGCTGGTTCCTTGATAGACGTATCATCTGAAGTAATTGAATTTCATTTTAGATAAATCGATTTTTAATCTTTAGAGTAAGTATTATTATCGTTCCAATGTCATATACACCGTATTTATATTATTTTAAAACGTACAATATTTTAATTTTTTTCCCATAATTACATAAAATATTGATTTAGTTATGTTTTGAAGTTTAGATGGATTGCTTCATACAAGGCAATAATAACACGAATGGTTTGACATTCATATGTGTATTTAATGTAGGGCTACTCAACTGTACGTTATTCTCATAGTTAATCATTTCAGTTAATCATGCCATAATCAAATAAATTATTTGTATGATTGATAATTGCGTTAATAATAACGTTCAGTCAATATATTCGATCTGTTACGAGTCTGCTGGAGAACGGCAATGGGATTCTGGAACCAGAAGCTTTGCTATCATATAATACTTAAAATGCTTCTGGCAGGTTCGAAAACCTAAATTCAATATCTGATTGCCCTGCTTTCCTGTCTCCCCATTGCCGTTGTCGATTTCCTATTGAAACTACCAGGGTCCCACGTCATGGTTTTCGATTTCACTTTACCTCGGCGAATAATCGCGTTGGCGAACCTTCTTTACCGGAACAACTCACGCAAGGAGTCACACTTGGAGCCGTAGCACATTTCCACATTTCTTACATTTTTTACATTTACATTTTATTTGCATTCTTAACATTCTTAAGCTATGTTGACCCAAGTTCTCTTCAGAACTTCGCCAATCAAAAGTAAGAATATACAGCATGAGAATGTAGAACAACAAAAATTAATGTGTAGAATTGTTAACACTACTGAAACTGCGTACTGCCGAACAGATGGGAATAAATAAAAATAACATCGCCTCTGAACGCCGGCACTCAACTATAAGCTCTTCTCCTCCCGCCCTCGGCCCAGTCGCCTCCCCCGCCCCCGCCCCCGCCCCCTCCCCCGCCTTTGCCACCTCCATCGGCACACGCCCCACCCACCGCCGCCGTCGTCACCAGCGCCGGCAGGGCGTAATCTATTCCTGATGTCTCCCTGGCAAAGTGATTTCACGACCTCCGTCCAAGGCACATTCTCCGACTCCATAGACGTTCGGACGCCCAGAAATGTCTGTTCCGCTTAAAGAGACCCCGCCGAGAGGATACTGCAAGCTGCTGTGCCTCCGACAGTGACCGTCTTGATAGTTTCATCTGCAGGTGAAAGGGAGTAGCTTGATAATAATTGTAGGATATCCTCAATTCATCACGAGAAGACGTCACAATCATGGAGTGGGCATTGTAACCGCACGAAAAATAATCTCTGGCATGACGAAGCTACTATTTTTGTTGATTGTTTTGATTTTCAGAATTTTCTATCTGAAGGTTTCGATAGTTCGTTTCATCTAAACAACTTCAGTGATACTTTTGGAAGCAGATATTTTCGTGCTAAAATTCAAAACAAATACTCTAAGACTTTAAAATTGCTCCATGATGATTTGAAGAATCTCAGAGTTTTTCAAATATTGGCTAGTTATTTTTTGGGATGTCTCCTCTCAAATCGTCATTATTTCTTCTTCATTTGTATCGTCTGAAAACCAAAAAAGTTATGTTTGTTCAAATTTTCGAAGTTTTAGCTCTTATTTTGGATGTAAATGCTTCTCCACAATTTTTCAGAGAAGTTTGAGAACAAATACATGGAATGCTCAAAATATTGTCAAAAATTACCTTTCACCCCTAAGCTCAGAAAATTTGAAAACTTTTCATGAGCAGGGGCATACTAATCTAATCCTGACAAGTGTAGTAAGCCAGAACGTTTCAGAACTAGTACACTTACACATATGTATTAATTAAAAAACTATGGTCGTAGAACGTAATAAAAATTATGCAAATGAAGTTTGTAGTTAAAAGATTTATAACATGATTATTTTGATAGAAAGACTTACATGTGCACAATTTTTATGCAATAAAATACAAATGCGACAAATTTAAGGTTTTATTTTTTAAACGAACTTTCGTTCCTTATTGGTAAATTTAGTTTGGAATTTACAGGGTTTATTGGTCGGTAATTATTGAAACTGTGTTTTCATACACGGACGAATCTCATAACGTGATAGACTGTATTTCATCACAAAAACTTCGAACGACACAAGGTAATAATAACTGGTGTTGACCAAATTCCATCTGCTTTTTTTTTTGGATCTAGGGGTTACGTACCCCATCCAGTAACACCCCGCTTTAACAACGCCTGCATCCATTTTTCCATCCTCCACTTCACAAAACCCTGGTCTGAAGTAACGAGGATATCGTTGGGGCCGGATCCGGTCCGCTGGCCATAGTTTACTAATTTAAAGTTTGAGGATAATGTATGCACTAGTTTTCAAAACATTAATTTCTCAAATATTGTATCTCTTTTTTAAATATTTAGCCCAATGCCTGTAGGAAACGCTACACGGTTGCATTATGAACTTTAAAATATAACAGCGACTTCTTGGAAACCTTTCTAAATTTCAAGTTACAATATCATTATCACGACTTTAGCCGAGAGAGAGGTTTTCGGTTAAATCTTTTGGTAAATATTAACTATGTTTTGAATGTGCTGGCTTACATATCTTAGTTTTTTAAGTTATTGAATTAGCTGTATCCGCATTGAATGTCAAAATAGTAGTTTATAAATGAAGACCGAGATGTGAATGGTTTTGGTCGAGATGTTTGGTAAATTACTGAGTCCAAAACATTCACATTTCGGCTGACATAAATATTTATTAAACAAGCTTTTAAAAAAGCTCTTTATGTACCGAAATAAAGTGAGAGTGGTCATACAACTCATACACACAACAAAATATATACAACTTATTTTGTATAAGAAATGTAAATGCTTATAGGCCCATGACCATCGTAGTACTGATCTTTACCCACCAGTTTGTTCGTTGGTTGTCTTTGTTAGAATATTAAACAGACTTCTGCGTTTTATTACGTTTGCGCATTTTTACCCGACCAGCCAGAGAAACATTACGAACGATTAACAGAACACAAATGACTGCTTTAAGAGGTGAATATTACAAAAATTCTAGCAGTAGTAAAAGCTATGTGCATAAACCACGTATGCGTACGGTATCACCATAGGCGCAGGCGTCAGTGTTGGCAAAGGTTGTGTGTGGGGATTCTTCGAGCCAGAAAAGCCTCGCTTGCTAATTGGGTGGAGAAAGTTTTTTTTTTTACACAAAAGTTGTAGGAGAATATATCCTCTTTAAAACTATACGAAAGTTGGAGGAAAATATACCTCCCTCTTTAAAAGTGATGTAAATAATTTTTTCTACAGAACTAAAAGTTAAAGAGTTATTGACAAAAACTCGGAAAATGTCAGAAAATTAGCTATTTTTCGGGCTTCGATGAGTTAGCACAGAATCTGTGAGGTGAAAACCTGGAGTTTAACTAGTGCCTGGGTACATAAAATACACTCAAAGAAAACGTTTTTATGACTTTGCCCATGTAACTCCCTTTTTGAAAACTTGCCGACTGGTCTGAGTGTCTGGGGGGTTTGTGCTCTAGGAATGTGAGCTGAAGGGTGACGAAGCGTTACACACCTTGCGCAATTGAAAAAAAGTAATTTCTTAACAGCAAGAGCGATTGCTTCCGGACAAGGTCAATCGCATGGCCTGTCTAGAGTTTCACAATGAATTGCACGGTCTTTTCTACTTTCGTTACGCCAAACCCATGCTAAGGGAAATTCTGCCTGAACGAAAACGTACTGAGTGCGAGTTAAAGTTAGCACCGATCATGAAGGATATTTCTTAGTTTTCGTTTATAAACATGTTTAGATTTGATAGGTAGATTATCAGTGAGTTGTAAATATACTTGTTTAAAAGTTGATCCGTGTGAAGACTGTTTTGAAGTTGAATTATTATGTAATTCCTAAAGTACTATGGAGACTTTCAGTAGCTTATCGTTCGTTTAGTTTTTAATCCCATCACTTCAAAATGCTAATATATTTCCAGTAAATATAGTACATGTATCAGTAGATCTGCATGAAATGTATTAGTAGCATTTTTCTTTTTTAAAGGGTATTCACGAGATGCTCCATTTTTAATTTACATTTATTTCTACAAACAAATTGTTTTCGTAAATCCCAAACAAAAAAGTATACGACACATTGATTTTCGCCAGCAGTTGTAAGTAAAGTTTTCAACCGAACTGCCATCTGTCATCTGCATCATATACAGAATACATATACAAAAACACCTATAACAAAACAACGCCTTATATATTGCTTTTACTTATAATGATAATAATGTCATAAACCCCGCAACATTTCCTATGACTTCCTAATGTGTCTAACTGAACATACAATGGTTTTTGTTGTTTGATTTGATATCCCAGGAATTACTTATGTTGCTTTCTTATTATCGAATAATGTTGCACATACCGCAAATACAAATACCAGACATATTGTTCCATTGTTAGATTTTGTAAGGATCAGTGTTGATCTGGAATGTTTAGGCCCCACAGCCATTCGTTTAGTAATAATGTGGCATGTTTTAAACAAAACAATTTTATGGAAGTTGAAATAGTTTGCTTGAACCTCATTACATTGTCACCGTCTTAGGTTACTTTTACTGCATTTATTTCTGGACAGAAAAATTATATATTTATTTTCTATGCTGATAAACATTAATTTATTTTATTAATTATTTTCTCGCATAAACATCTTATTGTCTAGTAACTGCGATACCCTACTTTGTACAATTTTGCATTCCTATTGTATTTTTTTCAGATTATACAACTCATATTACCTTTTAGTTTGATGATTCAATTCACGTTCCATTAAAAGCTTTAAATGTTTTCATAATAAAATACGATTCTCGTTTTCCAACGATTTTGCTATAGTGAAGTGCGTATTTTTGCAAATGATTTTAATAAATGTAGTACGTATATAAGTGCAGTTAATGACCTCCAGAATCCATTGGAAAAAACTGTCTAGTGAGAAAATGAGTATTGGTAGTCGGGTACGCAGTTCATTGATCAATGAAAGTAATCAAAGAAATAGCAATACTGTGATCTATTGTACGCAGGAGTTACTCCCAAAGCTACAGCAATCATGTACTAACACGATAAGGAAGGTCAAAAAATAAATTTTAAAATAAACAATTGAAAAGTCACGATAGTATTTGTTTGAATTATATTATTTCTTGTTGCTTGGCTCTTCCACTGCTATGGTCATTACTCCCGTAAGTCTAGAAGTTTTATCACGGGAATTGACGGTGTTCTTCCCCCACAAGATGGTGAGATCTGACGCAGATCTACATATCAGCGGAATGTGGACAAGCTCTAACTCCCAACTGGTCTCTCAACATGTGTGGTAGTGTAGTGCATGTAAGTATAAGTATGTGTAAGTAAGTAACGGTGAGGATATGCTAAGGAAGAGAAAGAAAAGATCGCGCGCGGTCCGTGGCTCGTTGTTTGGGTACTTCTCCGTCATTCACTTGTATTGATCGGAGAATCCACGGAAAAGTAACGATCAAAACAACCGCCAGCTAGAATTGTCATTCAAATAACATGTGAATTTGAACAAGATATCTAGTTGGTGTCAAAATTCTCTACCCCGAACCCTAAGACCTCCCAGACACGGGCGTGGCAGTGACGTCAACTGATGCTCTGAGTCACCTCAGCCAGTACGATAATATATAATTTATGCATTTTGAATAAAAAATAACCCGTTTTTGGTTCAAAAAACGCATACACACACCCTTAGTATTACCTTCTCATCTCACTCATTTGTAATTTTTCTTTTAAAAAAATATGTTTGAATCACGTATAAAGAACTGTCTTGAATTTTGTGAAAACGCTTGTAAATTATGTTCAATGTCCATTCCCCGTTCTGAGATATGAGTCAAGACGCGGGTTCGCCTTTCTGGGCGGGAAGAAATTCACCTCTCCCCGCCTCACCCTGCCCGCTCTTGCGCTCATCCGCCCGGCCGTCGCCCTCAAGTCCCGCCAAGCCCCACCCCGCTCCGGCCCGCCCCTCTGCGCCCAACCGTGCCTTGCCCCACCTCGCCTTACTCACCCCCTATCGGCTTAGGTGGTTCAGGGCATTAACTGAAGTCATTGCAGTGCCTGGGTCCTGGAGGTCCTGGGGTTCGAATCCCACGAGTGACAGGATTTTCGACACTAACTATATAGTTAGGTCGAATTCATTCACTATCTGGAGGAGAATTCTAGCGGTCGGATGCTCTGATCGGCAGTTTTCCGTGGTTTCTCCGAGTAACACCAGACGAATGCCGGAGCAGTACCCCTGAAGAACGGGCCACGAACTGCGCACGATCTTTTCTTCTTCTTCCCACATCGTAAGCTGGCGGTAAGCAATGGGGTGACGGGATGGGGGCTCCGAGCTGCCCGGGCCGTAGTCCGGGTGGCCCCCAGTTGGGCTCTCGGATTCGTCGTGGTAGTGGCCCGATACTCTGGGCAAAGAGGAGGGAACATGTTCCCGGCGCATGTGAGTGGCGCCTTGTCGAGACTCCGGTACTAGCCTGGATAACTAGGAGCTCTGAGCTGGCAGGGCGGCCTCCACCAAGGCATTGTATGGGGAGGTTGCCGTGAAGGTAAACCGGGTTCCGGCTGTATTCAGCCGTCAGCCTGTCGGCGTTAGCGCGTCGGCGGGGGTGAGGATAAAGCCCAAGAGGCGTAGGTGCCCACCCTGGGGACTTATCCCCCTGATGAAGTGTGAAGTGTGGAGGTGGTAGACCACACGGGGTTAAACTGCGCGCGATCTTTTCTTTTTCTTCCTTGTGCTATCCTATTAAGAACACCTTACTTGCACACAGTTACACTTACCACACATGTCGGGGAAGCAGTCGGAAGCCCAAATTACATCCCGGCTAGAGCGATGGAAGATGATTGGTGGGAGATGCCTGGTTGAGGAAAATCCCCCGCAAGGTGGCGGGTAAGTCAGCGCCAGATCTCGTCAGCCAGCGAGGAAAGATCACCACCACCACCTCCCGCGAAAACAATATGCACTAAATTAACGAGACTAATGGCATTAGCAGATGACGCGCCCGCAAAAACTAATCAATCAATCAACCAGCCCCATCCCGGCCTTGCCTCGCTCCAAGGCCCGTGGCGAGGCTGCGTGCAGCGGGGCCCGCGATACCATCTCCTCCGGCGCACGGCCGCGGCGGGTATCGCACTGCGGTCGCCACTCGTTTCGTGACTCACTTCCAATCCAGAGCACCGACGCTGGCTTTCCAAACATCAACTTCCAAAATTATAAACACTATGCCGATGTTGGCACGATATTTTCTTTAAGCGAAAAAGAAATTTTAAGAAATTAAACATGTTAAAATCAAAAATAAGACTTTTATAAAAGTGTAGATTAGAATTCTGCAACAAAAGAATATCTATTTAGTTTTCAACATTTGTATTTAAATGTATATTCATTTGTCATCGTTAAGAAATGTCAAAGCTCTCCGTTGTTTCATGGTAGTATTGTAAAGTAAAGCTTTTATTATCAATTCAAGAATGCCGCATTCCGTTTTCTAAGCGTATGTATTTCTAAGCCAAGGTTTCAGTATTAGTTCTATTAACACAAAGAGAATCCCTTAGCTCGAAGAAAGAACGTAGGAAAGAGTGAACGGACGATTACCCTTTTAGCGGTCATGGCTCTTCCAATAGAGTACCTCGACCAGCTTCTTCAACGGTTTGTACGTTAAGAAAGGCAATACATTAAAAGCGGGAATGTTTGATTCTGGATATCAAAGTTGTTAACTACTTCATATGTCGCGTTGTTTATGAAGTTTAAAGATCTAATCTCTCTTAAGGAAGGAGATAGAGGTGAAGTTAATGTCAAAATGAAAGGAAAGGAACTGACATAATTTTGTAAAAAGTTAGTTCTCACTTGCACATATTGAGTAATAGACCTTTAAGGAAAAGGATTGAAGTCATGTTTGGGCTACTTAAAGTCAGTTTCTGAGGAGAGTGAAAGGGCGAAGGAAAAATAATTTTAAAAAATCATCAGAAAAGTATTTACACATTTTCCATTTGCAATATAGTAGAATAATATAGAACCGACTGGCAAGAGCATGATGATAGAATGAATCCAAAACAAATTATGTCTTACATTACGATGGCGGATAATGTGAAAAAAACTGGAAGCCGGTGGAAAGTTGCTGTCGAGGCCGGAGCAGGCAAATGCCTAGAATCTGAAGGGAAGATGACGACGAAAGGAATGGAACAAGGTATTACCTACGAAATCTCCTTAGACCTCCATTTGGAAATCACGAATTACACGCAATGAATCTGAAGCTCAGATTTCGAAGGGCAGCGGGCAGCTTGATGTGCAACCGGCCAGCCTGTACTCGTAAGGCTCCCACCACTTCCGCTGGCGTAATCCAATTGCACCCCGCGCTCCCGCCCTTCCTTCCTCATTTGCGTCATCAAATGCCGCTCGCCCAGCCGAGAGCTCCGTCTCCCTCCATCCATCGATGGCGCTCCCTGAATTTGGACCAACTGACTTTCCATCCAATTTAGTTTTACGTCCAACGTAGGGGGTGAAATTCGTTCGATGGCAGTGCAGTTCTCGTCGGACGGCGCAGCCGGAGTGGGAATTCTAGAGGTCGGCTGTTGTGATCGGCATTTTCCCTGGGTTTCTCCGATCAATTCGAGCGAATATCGGAGAAGTAGCCTTTGGCCACAGACCGTGCGTGATCCTTCTTTCCCCACCTAATCCCCACTCGTGGATTGTGCAATGGACCGGTCGATGGATTGTTCCTCCACCCCACACGGCCCAATCCCCTGAACCGGAATAACAAGCACTACTGCGAGTACGTGGGAGTCATGCAGATACTTAGTGTGAGTAGTTGAGTGAATACTAATTGATTCTGGGCGCGTCAAATATTTAGGATATTAGTCCCGAGAGCGTAATTCGTGTTATATCCCAGGAGGTGACGGTGTTCTTCCCCCGCTGGAACGCGAGTTACGGCGCCGACCTAATCGTTGGCCTGTGCGGTTTCCCTCTCCACGAATCTTCCCCAGTTGGGCAGCGTCTCGGAGAAGCCCTTGACTTATCTCTCGAAATATTTATTAGAGTACCGCATGTAAGTGTAAATGTGCGTGTGTAAGGGAAGAAGAGACGACGAGGAAGAGGAGGGAAAGATGGCGCGCGGTCCGTTCTCGTATGTTAGGGTACTGCTTCATCGTTCTCTTGGCATCGATCGGAGAAAATCTTGAAAACTAGCACCATCCACTAAGATTCTTCTCCACACAGGAGATGAATTCGACGCAAATATGTAGTATACGGTGACGACAAAACGCCACCGTCGGAACTGGAACCCTATGACCTCCCGGTCAATGATGCTGAAAAGATAACGTGTTGCCGCTGATCCATAGCACTGAAATAGAGCTGTGACGCAAAAGCGAGGAGCCACAGTCTCGAAAACATCTGCCTAGGTTCGAATCCCGACGGCGGCAGGATTTTCGACACTAGCTTTTCAGTGAGGTCTAATTCAGTCGCTGTCTGAAGGAGGATTCTAGCGGCCGGCTGCTCTGATCGGTAGTTTTCCGTGGTTTCTCCAATCAACACAAGGCGAATGTCGGAGGAGTACCCTAACAAACGGGCCACGGATCGCGCGTGATCTTCCCTTCCTCTTCCTTGTCCTATCCTCATCCCTTACACACACACTTACACTAGCATTCACTACACTACCACACATGCCGGGAGACCTATCGGTGACTTAGAACTTGTCCTGGCTGAGGCAGTGCCCTGCTGGTGGGAGATTCCTGGTTGAGGAAAACCCCGTCAGCCGGCGGTAGGTCGGCGCCGGATCTGCCATCCAGCGGGGGAAGACCACCGCCACCTCTCGAGTACAAAACATGCACTACACTTACGGGACCAATGACCTTAGTAGTTGATGCGCCCGGAATCACTAACAATCAATGAATCGAAGATATCTGCAAGTGTGAAAAGCCGTCGCCGCGCCTCCGGCCGCGTCTGCGTGGCTGCGGTGTGCGTGAGAGCTCGAGCGCCGGAGCCGTCGCGTTAGGAGGGTGTGGGGTGGGGTGGGGAGGGGGCCATTACTCCGCCATTCCGAGACCCAGACACGGGGCGCGCGCTCGTAAAGGTCAGGCTGTCGCCGGCGCGTATCGACGTGTCGCGGCGCTTCCGGACGGGCGAAGGGGCGACACACGAAACGCCCAACGCCCCTTGGGCCCCAAGGGAAGAAGGGCGTTTTTTCTGGAATATGTGGTGTTTTTTTTTGAATATGTTTTTTCTGGAATATGTAGCACAAACGAAATACAATAAACCCTCATTAACACGAATTCCAAGGAACCGAAATAATCGGAGTTCCTGTTATAAAAATTCGTGTTATCCGATTATTATAAATAACTGGATTACCGTAATCCCTTTTCAGAAACCGACGTTTTGTTCGTGTTACGACGAAATTTTGGCTTAGCGAGTTTGTACCAACGAGGGTTTATTGTATATAACTATGTTCGCTTCTAAGAAGCCTTTATTTTAAAGTTTGGGATTACATCAATTTGTTATGTTAATGTCTAGATTAATGATGGTGATGGATGATGATCGTGGCCAAGGAGTCATTACTAAGAGTTGACTAAGGAGGAAAATAACCCCTTAATGTCTCCTGTCGTGGCAAGATGATCCCATTTGCCTTCCCCCGCGTGCATGATAGTAGGAGCTATAATGAGAAATGGTTGATGAAGGGTCAATCTCGCCACAGCCAATTGGGATAAATCCCCTTGACTCGCCCCCGCTGTCACGAGTCCGCGTGCTTGCATGATGACCCATGATACTTCGCCATCGAGAAGACCAAACATTATCTTGTATTGAACAATTTTATTTCCGTGCATTATATAGCATTTGGTCAACTTTAGCGTATTCTCAGTTCTAACAGTAATTTTTTCTAACAGCAATTTTAGCATTTTCTCTAGTCTAACAGAATATAAAATACGCTTAAATGAAGTTTACAAATAAGTAATTGTAGATTAATTGTAGATTATTTTTTGTTATTACCTATTTATGTAGTTTTTACATAAATGCTTATTTTAAAAATCATTTTTATAGTTTAGATATTATTATATATTAGCTAAATTTTTCAAACAAGTGTAATTCTCTTTCGTATAATCACTTTAAAATGTTATCACAGAAAATTTCTTTAGTATAGTCCATTAGAATCACAGTCCTAAACGTGGGGAGTGGAGAGGATCTATATACAGTCTACAATTAATATATATTGTATTTACTCGGTTTATTTTTTAACTCTTCTATTAACTTTAAAAGCGTCTCCCTCAGGGCAGATTGGAGTTACTCTGAAGACAATTATGGAAAGGTCAAGGAAAATTGAAGCATTGAGATATGTAATGTCTCAAATTCGCAATTTGGAATCAAGCATTATACGTAGCAAGCATCATCTCTCAGCTGCAATTTATATTCTTGGCCGATACTACAAATACCTGTGCTGCCAGAGAAGGCTTTTTTTTAAACTTCGATGCTTCAAAGACGAGATCAAGAGACCATTACTTGTTCCAGAAATAGATGAAAAATGCAATAATTCAATTTGATGGGAGAAAATTATTTTCTTACATTTTTTCATGTTTAGGTGCCTTTGTTGTCCAGAATAACTCATGTTTATTGAAAATGAGTTTTTGAAGTATAGGAAAACAAGAAAACAACACTGTGTGGTAAAATGTTTAAATATTTTAAATGATTTATGTGATTTATTGTGCCTCAGTCGTCCTTGTACCAATTCTGATAATTTATCTTCACTATTATTATTATTATTATTATTATTATTATTATTATTATTATTATTATTATTATTATTATTATTATTAGCAATGTAATGACTAAGAAGATGAGCATCCTACTAATCCTAAGTGGGGGAAGAGAATTCACCAGGTAAATAGAACTCAACGAAATGAAACAAATGATTAAGTCCAAATATACTGTATTTGTTATTCGTGGCATCACTATTATTCTTACTCATTAGCATTTTGGAGTTTAGAATCTATTCCCTATCATAATTTGCGTACTACGTAATGCATTCAACTCCTGAAAAGAACGTATATGAAAAAAACGAAGTTGTTGGTAGGGCAGGGTGCATGCAATTCTTCTTGACATCGCCCGCGGATCGTCCAGTGACCTTTTGACCTGAGCGTCGCCTGTTGAGCGCCAGACGGCCAGTCGTTGTGTTGGCGGAGGGGGATACGAGGGCAGGGAATTGGCGAGTAGGAGGTGGAAACGGAGGAAAGCGGAGGCATGGAGGTCGGCGAGAGAAGGAGACAACCGAGATGGAGGAATGATGTCCAGGTGAACCGGTGATGATGGTGGCAGGTGCTGGACAATGGTCACTCATTGACTCAGTCGTTCTCCAACATGAGACCTGAGGTAAGGATTGCGATATCGGAGAGGAGCAAGAGGTTACCGAAGGTTAGGAAGGAGGCAAAAGCAATAGGATGGCGGAGTGGGGAGGAATGTGCTGCCGAGATGGCAAGGCGATAAAACACTTGTGCTGTTGGCCTCCTCTTACGTGCTGATGGGATATGAACACATGTTTATTCAGGCTGCGTTGTGTCAGACGTGATATACTCCTCGCGATTGTCGAACTAATGACGCGACAGAAGGAAAGAAAAAGAAAGGTAGACACAGTACACAGATAAAGAGAAACAGACTGACAGAGAAATATATATTGCCAAACATAAAGGCAGAGAAAGAACTGTAGTTAGAGGCACTTTTTTTTTAATTAGGCAAGTAGGCAAGTTAGGCAAGTTTTTAAAAATATTTTTTTATTCTCCATATTGTTAATGATAATCATTTCAGTTGGTAAATCGCACTTTTGTGTCACCATCCATTATATCGGTATCATGTCAATCTTTTTAAAGCATGAAATTCCTCACCTGCCGCTAAGCATTTATCAGAAAATCCCAGTTGCTAAAACCAGCGATTAAAAAAGCCAGGGTCATCAGCGAGATTTCATACTCGATTGATTGATTGATTCATTCATTCACTGATGTTTTTGGGCGCGTCAACTGCTAAGGTCATTAGCCCCTAAGTGTAGTGCGTATTATATCCCTGGATGTGGCGGTGATCTTCCCCCACTGGATGGTGAGATTCGGCGCCGACCTCCACATCGGCTTGTTCGTGGCCGCCGGAGGGGCACAGACCTCGTCTTGACAAGCTCTAAGCTCCCGTCTGGTCTCCCAATAACTGAGGTACTGTAGTGCATGTAAATGTAAGTTTGTATGTAAAGGATGAGGAGGGGGCGGGGACGAGGAAAGAAAGATCGCATGAAGATCGCATGATCGCATAGAAACTACGTCAAACTACCGTTTAGAGCGGCCAGCCTCTAGCCCGGACAGCGGTTGAATTTTCACACTGCATCTAATCGTCGAGCTCGCGAGGGGCACGAGGGGAAGTGGAACGTCCTTCCCGCGAGAGGGAGGCAGTAGGGCGTCGACTGGCATGGCGATGGTCAATAGCGAGGGTGCGTTGTCGTCGCGTCGACACACGCGCGCGCCCGCACATGCACGCCGCGCGCGCCTCGCAGAGCGGCGGGAGGGGGCGCTGGATCGATGGCCGTTGGGCGCCGCCCGCCCCTCCGTTCGCCTCACATCCGCCCTCGCTTCCGCACTCCACCGCCCACTCTGTGCCGTCCGTCAAGCGCCGCCCTCGCTCCAACCTCCGACCCCCTCACGCGTTACATCGCTCGCTGTTCTGCCACCGGCCGCCGTCCGACACAAGTTCTCTTTTGTCTTTTATCCGGCATCCGCAACCTTTTTTATTTTCTCGCCCTTACGAAGGTACTTCGTAAGAAGAGAAAGTCTTGTAATCGCTCGCCGAATTTTCGACAGAAAAACTCTAATTGTCAGGTAACGAAACAGGACATAAATTCTGTTGCTCAATGTAGAAAAAATTCATTTAAACCGTGATATACGCAGAATCCATGTTTTGTGGGTCCTTGATACCGAAAAATGGATTGACGTCAAAGCGTCTGTCTGTTCGTGATCAACGCTAGCGCGTAAACCGTTCAACCGTTTTTCTTTAAAATTGATATTGCCCAATTTATTTGAATAAACTCAAGGCATTGGGAGCTTCAAACGGATGTTTTTATTTTTGGGGGGTACTGTACATGAGACCCAAAAACATTTTCAAAATTTTCTCAAAAATGACACCAATATTTTTGATCAAAATTTGCCTTCGGATAGCGTACAGGACATTAAAGAGAATTGTGTAGGACTCGTGTTCCTTGAAATTCCAGATTTTTTGAAAATTGCAAAAGTGCAATTTTTTGGTGGCGACTTCCTACTACTATATATTTTTTTAAAATAAAATGTGTTCCTTAAAGACGGATCCTTAAATAAATTAATATTCAATTTTTCGAAAATATTTGTAATTTTCATGTAATTTGATGAAAATATAGGCAATTTAAGAATAAATTTTGACATTTTTGTTTAAAAAACCGCTCCCAATTTTTTCTTTAAGTTTTTCCCACAGACAGAAGGGTTGCTTAAAAGAATACCGCGGGTCTAATTTTCGTTCAACTCTCTGAATTTTCGAAAATAGCAAAATTTAAATATAATACGAGAAAGTATGTTATGATGTAGCACCACTAGTTTTCTTTATCTGGGGAAACTCCCGCAAGCCGACTTATAGGTCGGCGCCAGATCTCACATTCTAGCTTGGGAGGAACACCGCCATCTCTCGATACCTCATGCACTCCACTTACGGGACTAATAGCCAAGGCAATTAACGTGCCCGGAAACGAAAAATAATAAATTTTCTTTATTTTGTTGTTTATCGACCGCTCCCGAACAATTGCATCCCGAGTCCCTTAACCCTTCTGTCCTTTGTGTGTGACTGGTTTAATTTTTTTTTAATAATAAACTGCGAGGTCTTTCACAACTTTTTGGCCTTGGTTTACTTTTCTTCCAGATGATGTCTTCCCGGTACACAAGTGGCATTAAAGTGGTTAGGAATTTTCGGAATCAGATATCTACCACAACTTTATTCCGCACTTTTGATTTTGATTTGATTTCAAGTATTGAGTAAAGATTGTTCAACTTCTGTTCGGGAAAAGTTTACTCTTCAACAGTAAATCGGAAGGTGAAAAATTTGAGCGCAAATTGAAATTCAGCATTGCAAATATATCAGTAATGGTTGCAGAGTTATGTTTTCAAGCTCTCCGTTCTCGTATTGGCATTGTCATATCTAATAAATCTACGTATTTGGCAAAACCTGTTTATTGATGAAGATGGCCTACACTGGATATGCGTCTGTTTTCCACACATTCTTGGTGTGTTCAAAATTTGAGAAGCGAAAACCTATAGTGATAAGAATACCAAGATACGCATCATAGAGCTTTCCATGAACTTCTTGCTGGAACTCGCACTCCAATCTGAGAAAATGTTATCAGCTTTCTTATTCATCTCTCGAAATCCTTACGAATACTCTCGAAAATGGAATATCCCTCATTTCATTAGACACCCAATCATCATCGCAGTTTCTTGTTCTTCTTCTTCGTTTTCCTCTTCTACATCCTCATTCTGAAAGTTTTTTGCATATTCTTGTTGTTTTTTAAATGAAAATTTACTATAGTCTTCTGCTTCGTGGAGCTCTGGAGCTTGTGGATCGTGCACTGGAAGTTCACGAAATTCAAGTCATAGGCAACAGCAATACTATGAAACTCAAACTACAGTCATTCACAGTACTACAACTAAATTTATAATAGACCAGAACTCGTATTATCAATACTGACTGAATCCACTTGACGAAACGACTGACAATCTGCACGTTTCGAATTATATCGCTTGGTTGATATTGCTTACAGGATTGCACTGAAACGAGTGAAACTTGGTTCAAATCGACAAAGATAATAAACAAAGATATTCATTCGTTAATTTCTTATCTGATAGTTTAAATATGCACAAACAAAAGGAAACCAAACTCTCCAAACTCCCACAACTGTCCGGTTTCTCAGCTAACACTGCAAAAAATCTGCGTGAGAAAAATGTACCTGGGGCCGAGGCGTTAATCCGCTCATCGCTCTCCAGCATGTTTCATCTTGTCTTTTCCACTGCCCAATTCTCATCCATCCGTCAATTTTGGTGTAAGGTCGCTAATCGCCAGACGCTGTTTTTCATTCATATGTTCACTGTTTTGTTGATATCCTCTCGCATTATTTTCTCCAACGTCCTCAACCTGCCTGTCTGGCCCATGACTTCTACCTGCCACCCTTTTTCTTCGCTCGTCGACTGTTCTGTTACAGACCTTCGCTTCTTTCTATCGTCTTTCCACTGTTTCCTTAGAACGTCATTCAACGTTCTTTAGAACCTCCCCCCTGCCCGCTTTTTCGTTTCTTTCGCTCAGAGGCATTTACTGTCAAACATAGCTTTTTTTGTCCGTCGTTCACTTTCCCCCTCTCACACAAACAAATCTCCAATCTAAGCGTACTATGTTTTTCGACGGTTTTTTACAGGTTAACTAGGAGTGAATTTTAAGGAAATCCGAATATTTCTTATGACCCTTTTACCTCCCAGAACTGTTAAACTAATTAAGTAGGAATTTTGTAGCAACTTCGAAAATGTTTAAAATAATTATTTAGAAAATGGAGGATTTTTTTAGGGTAGTGCATTTTAGTTAGTTCTGTGAAAGAAAATACGTTCCTGAAGAGCATGTAAATGTGCTCTTCGTCTTTAAATTGTCCAGCATTTTATGTAACTTCTGAGGTGAAAACCTATGGAATACATTACTTTTGAGCAGAAAGAACCCTGTAGTTTTATTTAAAAGCAGAGCAAGAACGCCAGACTACTTGCACGACGTGCGGTAAAAGAAAAATCTACTGAAGGAACTTGAGATAAAAGTTACAACTTGGTTCTTGAACATCACCTCAGATTTGGTAAAGGTAAGTTCGTAACAAGTCCATTGCGTTACTTTCAAACGTGAAGGAGCACAGACTCCTCTGACGTAAACGAAGTTATCGAAACTACACAGTAATATTTTGTAACATAGGATTCATACAGGAAGGAGTCACTTCGTGAATATTCCTAGTTAAACTTTTTACATTTCATTGAAAAAATTATTGACATTTCCTTCTCCTGCTGAAGGGTAAAATATTTTAGTAATAAATACATAGGTTTTGTTTCCAAGAATAATTAATTCACTGTCTTGATGTGTAGATTTTGTCAAACACCAAGCTGTTTTGACACGTTACAAGACTCGTGTGTACTACGAGTAATATAATCACGATGTAATTATTCCAGAGTACATTTTGATTATAATTATTGATAGCGCTTTGGAGGGAGATAAACATTTTTCACTCTAAGATGGATATCCTGATACTGCATAAATGGAAAAAGTTTCTATCAGTGAAAAGAGTTGACGGCCGACACGAGTGTTGATTGAAGGTAGGAGGGAAGTAAATCAGGTAAATTAGAAAAGAAAAAAAAAGTGCTTCAATGAAGCCTTTGGCGAGAATCAATCATTATCCAAACCAAATTGATTAATTTACTGGAACAAAAAAGTTTTTTGAAATAGAATTCGTACGTCTGAACGACTGAACTTTAAATTTATTTCTTCGATGAAGCAATATGTGTATACGTTATCAAACACCGATTCACACATTATTTACTGTTAACGTGCAGACGTTACCAAACACGATTTAATATTATCTTTATAAAATATCAATAGGTGATGATGCAAAAAGAATTATGCAATACAAACTATTAATTTATAAATCTTTTATTAACAACTTAAGTAAAGAAAAAATTTGGCTTTAAAGCCAAAGAAACTTACCCTAATACATCTTTAGTATTTTGACCATCTTCCTCGCGATCCGAAAAGCAACATTCAAATTAGAATTCTCGCCGTCTTGTTTTTCATTCCTTCAAATATTCAAAAAAACTATTTACTATAAATGAAGTATAATAATTTTGAATATCAAAAAAGTGATAAGGAAAACGAGAAAGAGCTTGAAAAAAGAATTAGTGAATCAGAAAAAACATTAACAAAACGTAGACAAACCAAGCTAGTATGTGCTAAATGTTGTCTATCATGTAATGCGCGAATCGACCGAGAGAGTGTGTGCAAGCGGCTTTCATCACACGACTCGCCGCTAGATGGCTCCCCCGTCGTTAAACACCACGTCCCAACTCAATTTGCTGCTGTGAGGGCGCGTGAACCCAATCTTATTAATTTGGGCCGGCTTTACCCCACCCTATAATTTTCCCCTTCTTCCACAACACTTCAATTCTCTACCTTTCCAGACTTACTCATTGATTTTCAAGTCTCAAATTACGAACTCAGTTTCCTTGCAATGACATTAACGGATCTTTTTTGAAATTTCTCCTCAATGTATATTGCAATTTTCTTTGCCTAACGGAATTTGAATTAATTTAAGAATAGTTTTTAATAATAATAATAATAATAATAATAATAATAATAACCACAACAAATTTCTCTCGAATCACTCATTATCAAATTTCCTCTCTTCAAAACTTGTTACATTTATTTACGAGATGAAAATGATTCTGCCTCCAAAATAAATTTTATATGAATTGACAATCGAGAACAACAGGTTTTAAATATTTGCATGACGTGAACATAGGTGGTGTGGACAATTCGCAGTCTCCGAGGTTTAAGACAACTGAGGAAATTAAGCCTGTGAATTCCTTTTCTATGTATATTAATTATAATTAAAAATAATTAATTATAATTAAAAATTATAATTGACGAATAACAAAAAATAATTATAATTAACAAATAGAGAATTATCTATTTGTTACATTAGTTATACGAAGTATAAAACTACGGAAATTACTACTAATTCAATGGATAAATTTAAAATTTTGAGGAGGATATAAGATGCTTCCTGACAAAGTGAAATGACAACTTCAGAAAAAAATCAATTAATATCCACAGAGGTAAATGACAAAATGAAGTGTATCTTTGATTAAATTCCATCCAAAATTGAATGTCTAATGTAGTCTTCGTATTATTACAGGACAGTAATATGCATTCGCTTTTTTTTCTGATTGCTCATTGTCATTTATATGATTGTCCAAAAAGAACGGATACTTTCCTCATAACTCATTTTCCCACAGAACAGTTACGATACTTCAATTTATTCTCTTCTTCACTCACCCACTAATTTATTCATTGCGTTGTTTTGTTTCTTCTACCTAGAATTGCAAATGTAGTGTAATTTTTCCGTTATCACTCTGTCTCCACATCATTGTGCAGTGTTTGGGTAAAGAGATTTTAATTTTCCCTTGAGACCCTGTTTGGTGTTACATTGATGTCACTTGTTGGAAGATAAAACAGATTTATCTGTTTCTTTTCAGTGCCCTTAGTCTTAGTTGGATGAAATGCATTCCGCAAAACAGCGGTGAGTTGCGGGTATACTATTTTTTAAGGTCTCTTTTCAACATCTTGGTCATATTGAGACCACTGTGATTTTTAAATCGTAGGGGGGACTGTAGGAATAACACAAAACCAACACACACACACACACACACACAAACATCCATGTCCGAGGCAGGATCCGAACTCGCGACCCTTCGAGCCGAGGCTGCTATGGCCCTTCAGCCTTAACGACCTCGCTATCCAGGCCGGCTGTACTCTTTATGATTGTCCGTATACAAATGAAACAAAGTCTCATTTTTTATTCATTTGATTAGTGAAATCAAAGTGGAAATCAGTGTGGTACTAAATTCTCTATTTTTTAAACTAAGTCACTGGACAGTGAAAATGCTCAGGAAGAATGTATCGTAGAATCTGATTTCTTTTGTTTATTTTCTCGTTTCTTAAAAGCAAAAGACCATAACAAACTGTTAAAAACAGGTCTAGCAAAAGATAACGTATTGGCAAAATACACAGAATAAACTATAAATTATTTTTCTCAAACCACAGTTTTTGGGCTTGAGTTTCTCTTGTACACCTATCATATTTGAACAGACTAGATTCCCAAGAATGAATGACGAGATGTATTCGCAGTGAAAAATAAAAACAAGAATTCAGAAGAAAAAGGCAACAAGAAGAAAAAGCTAACATAAACATTGCAAATCTTCTTGTACGTGGCACTTTCTGTATACTGGAAATCTTTGTGGTAGTAAAAGTTTATGGTTGTATCTGATAGTCTTGATGTTGGTCACTAATTATTGATGAAGCTGCAGATGATAATTTAGTCAGTACTTAAATTATTTTTTACGGAAGGTTTTATTATTGTATAGTTTAATATTTACGGAGTTACTGGAGGGCATTATTTTACGTTGGTTAAAGGCATAAAAGGCAAACTTCTTACTACATCTATGAGGCAAACAGATGCCCCAAGTCTGCCAGTAACTGCCGCAAGAAGTTTATTAACAATTTTCCGGGCGTGAATATTCCACATCGGTCGACAATTTTGAAGTTTGTACCGTACTTCGTACCCATGAAATTTTAATTGACAAACAAAAGTTACGAAAGCGCCATGTCCCGATAGAAAACAAGGCGAACGAAATTTCTGCCAGATTATAACAATCCACAAGAAAATCTTTGATGTCTATGGTTACTTTCAACAGGATTCGGCAACTACTTACACTGCTGTTCGATCAATGAATTTTTAAATAATGTTTATAGTGAAGATCGAATAATTAGTTGTGTGTTATGGCCTCCTAGATCACATGATCTGACTCATTGTGACTTTTTCCTTTGGGGGTACTTGAAAGATCAGGTGTATGCATAAAACCCGCTTTCGGAGGAAGAACTCTAGTGCTCTAATGAAGAAATTCCTCCAGACTTTCTGCAAAGGGTAAATCAGAATATGTTACGGAGGTGTCAAAAATCCATTCGAGCCGAAGGACACATCTTTCTGCAACTTCTTTAAGGTACGATAAACGCATTAATAGTTTCCGAGTGTCAGCACGGGAGTTGAGTCAGCGGTTCGCTGGGTGAATGAGCCCTCTACTGACCCGGCGACGCGGACCGAATCTTCGGCGAACGATAAAAATTACACTCTGTATAGTCGATCTCACGTTGCAGCAAGGGAAGAATATCGCCAACTGCCGGGATGCAACATGCACTTCACATGGGGGACTAAAGACTTAGTTGTTGCCGCACCAGGAAACAAAATCAATCGAAATGAATGCACTACCTAGCTGATTGGCAAGTCATATGAAGTATGCAGATAATGAAATTAAAATTTTAAAGTCATGCAACTTTCTATTATGCCTCCAGAGTGACTCATAGAAATGACCTTTCCCCGAGGTAATATTCCCTAGAGTCCACGGGTCGTGACCTTGTCGAGATCGCGTGCGTGCGCGGGGGCAAGAACCGGAAGTGGTGCAGCGGAGCGGGGCGGGGCGGGGCGAGGCGGGGCGAGGCGGGGCGAGGCGGGACGAACCGCTTGCGGAGACCGTCGATATTCTGCGGTCAGTCGCCTCGCTCCTCGGACACTCCCTTCTCTCACCCCACACTGCCCACGCCACGCCCCGACTCGCCCCGCGCTACTGGAGAGGCTTCGCAACGAGCCAACGCTGATCCGGACGCAATGGGAAACGAATACACACACAGGCAGAATCGCGAAAAAATTAAATGTGGAACCGTTTCTGAAGTGCCCCTTTTTTTATTCACGATTGGTAAACTCTTATTAAAGTTATTTCATGTTCTGTAATGACGATTCACTGTGAAATTAAATACGCTCAAGGATAATTTGTTTGACATGAATATCCAGGTGGAATCTAAAGTTTCAGACATTCGCTTATGATAGTTGATTCATAGTTTGAAATGTATTTACAATATTCAATAAGAATTTGCAGGAATGTGCAACTTTCCAATTCTATCTGAATTTAACCCATTATATTTGTATGTATGTATTTCGCGTAATTGGGTCGGTAGTCCGACTTTACCGGCCAGCTACCGGTGTACCCCATGCCTGGGCCTAGTTAAATTCCCGTGCTTGGCGGTAAGAGCGACATGACGCGAACATCACGTATTTCCTTCACCGTAACTAGCAAGATCCACATGCTTGAGCTTTTCATCTTCTTTTTACCCTTAACGGGGCGTCGGGTGCTTTGCGCTGGGGAGTAATCCTCCATTACATTGCGCGCTTGTGGAGTAATTCTCCATTATAACTTTCCGTCATGTCGCTTCACGTCGCAGTCAGTTGTCAAGAGGACTGCCAGGTAGCTTCTCCGCGTACGCGCCTCTTGATACGCGCTCCTGCGTCACTACTCAGCGGCCAGAATTGGAAGGGATAAGGATAGGGGTGGGGTTTAGGACACTTCACAAGGGTTGGTCTAGCTCTTGTGAAGCGGCCAAACTCGTTTTGTTGGAACAAATTTCACATGAGATTCGACGGGAATCAAACCCGGACCTCAGTGGCGAAAGGCTAGCGACTACGCTATGTGCCACGAGCGTAGCTTGAAACAGCTTTTTTGTAGCAGTGTGCTCTTCGTCACACAGCTACAGAAACTGGGACGATTTTAAAGGAAAGCTACAACTTTATTTTTGTCTCGACCGGGAATCGAATCCAGGACCACGGTGGCGACCCCACAAACTATGATGCTTGTTTCAGAGTATGGAGTGGTCATAATTTGTTTATTAATGTGCCAGAAAGGAAAACTATAATCATAGTAAATGCAAAAGATTAAAGACATTCAAATGTTTGGAGTTTGTATACACTGACCACATTATTTATTGTATTGACCACATATATTATGATTGACCACATTATGAAATAAATTTCTGCTGTTGATAAGCAGTGGTAAAGTCATATCCGGAATGTGAGAGTGGATTTCAATAATAAGAACAGAGATATTGTGTAAAGTGAAAATACTGTTGTATCAAGTGATATGTTATTTTCTTTTCAATGTTTTTACATATCACACATGATATTACTTTGTAAAAAATAATTTTAATATATTTAGTAAGGAGGTAAGGCTGTTGTTTAAGCAATGCGATTCGAATTCGGAATTTTTAAAATATCCATTTTGTACAAAAAAAATTGAATCTCATCAAAGATGGGAATATTAGCTAGTAGGTATTACAAATGCATTTTAAGTGTGAACTTTGATTACATTTTCGAAAGGTAAATGAACTTTCATGGCATATTATTTTTATGGTCAATTATGCTGACTAGAGAGGGAAAACCAAAAGCCCAGAAAGTAATTTAAATTATTTTAAAAGTTATATAATTGGGAAGTAGGTTCTGATAAAATATAGATGTGCTTTAAATAATGAAGCAAACAAATATATCTAGATCGATAACATGTACTACATGTTCAACTCAAAATTCTCAGGGGATATTCCATACTAAAAACATCCCAATTATGATCTGCTCCTTATTCGTCATAGTAAATATTCAAAAACAACGCCTGAAAAAAATTGTTTTCATTACTTTCCCCTTTCCAAGAACCCACAAAACTTACAACACCCTCGGCCCACCTTCTAGATTAACATTTCAACCTCTCTGATTGAACTTTTCACTTTCTAAGACAAATAAAATTAGCAAAAATTGGGAGACATTTTAATTATATTTAATACAATTGTTCGCAAGCACACGTCTACGATTGTACAAATGTGAGAGATTTTAGAATCACTCTGTCTGCATGAAGTTTGTTGTTATACAATGGTTATATCTGTGTTTGTGAAGATGCATTTTTGTCAAGCGACTTATGGCACACACAGACACAAAGTATATATATATATATATATATATATATATATATATATATATATATATATATATATATATCCGGCCTGGATAGCCGAGGTCACTAGAGGTGTAGGGCCGTAACTGCCTCGGCTCGAAGGATCGCAGGCTCGAATCCCGCCTCGGACATGGATGTTTCTGTATGCTCGTGTTGTCCTTACGTGTCAGTTCGCTCTACAGTTACCCCAATGTAAACAATCAAAGTGGTCGCTACATGTCCTAGTTGTTAATAAAAATAAATAGTAAAAAATAATAAGTTTGTTAGAAACAACAAAACTTCAAAAGGTTTTGTATATGTATTGGAATTTGAATTGGTCGCCGATTTTCCTGGACACGTCATTAGGTTCGCTAGTAAGCAGCTATCTCCTATTTGTAGTACGAGAAACGTTCAAAGTGCCCTGTATTGTCTGTATTTTTTTTCCCATCAATAAAGAGTGAAGAGGAAGAGGAACACGGCACTCACCGGGCTGCAGCTCCGCGCGCTTCCTCAGCAGCTGGTCGAAGTGCGCGGCGGCGAACCAGTAGATGTCCTTGGGCTGCTGGCGCAGCACCTCGCGCGTCAGCCCCTCCAGCGCCTGGTCCATGCCCGGCGGCACGCTCACGCGCGTGAACAGTCGCGCCACGCTCATCTGCGCACACCGCCCTCCTCGTGACGCGCCTCGCGGGGAGCAGAGAGCAAAGCCAAAGGCGAAGCGGCGCTGAAGACGCGCGCGCGCGCTCACCGGGTCGCTCAAAAGATACGTTCGCCTGTTTTGGAAGGGACGGCTTTCCACACTGTGGCAAATGCGAAGGGGGAGGAGTGATGGGGGATGAAAAATGAACGCTATTACGATATTTTTTGTATTATAGTGTTGTGTTAAAATGATATCACAATTGGGTATCGTAAGTTACAAATTGATTTTTTAAATAAATTACATACTATACTGAAATTAAGTTTTATAATAATAATTATTAACATCATTAATTATTAATTATTAACATCAATTTATACGTGACTGTTTAAACTAATAAAAATGCATATTGTTTGTGTTAATATGTGTAAAGTGTGTTAATATTCTCGTATAAATAAAATTTCACTCAACTTTTAATGAAGTTTATTTTCTTCAATAGGGTCGATATGAATATTTTGCTTTGGGGGAGTGGGGTAGTAAGTTACACATTACACAGAGAGAGAGTCGTTTAATTTTACGAACGTATTTTTTGAATGATCCAAAGCAACCCATTCAGGCCCGCTGCACGCGGCCGGTGGTGCGCCGTAAGCAAATATGGCAAATTAATAGTAAAGTGCCGGTCATGGGAGCGCAGGAGCTTGCAGCAGCGTCGAAGTGTTCAGAACAAGGGAATTCAGGTCGAAGGAAAGGCGGGGGTGTTTTCACAAGTGGTTGTTACGTGGTTGACTTCTCACTCACCCACTCATCCATCGTTATCCACCTCTCGTGATCACTCTACTACACTTCATAAAGTGCGAGGCGAAAGCAAACCATTCTTGTGATCACCTGTCTAGAGAAGTGGTTGGATTAAAAGGCTCCAGCCTGATTCCTCGCATACGCTTACAAATGAAAACGATTATAAATACGTAAAACAAGTATCAAAATTGCAGGATTGTTTAACTATTAACGTATTGCTTCTTTTCAAGATCCTTTAATATTCCTCTAACCTTTTAACGTTAATGGAAATATCTTGCATCATTCTATACAAAATATATTAAAATGATAAAAACGCTTTACTTTGAAAACTCATAACAACTAGTCCTAATATTTTCTTTGTCATCTAGAATACTTTAACATCGCATTCTGTTTTAGCATCGAGAATGTAATTTTCCTTTACGCAAGGAAATTTTTATGAAGCGACCATCTACAAATATGGAAAAATGGTCTTTAAAGAGGTGTACACGTTTTTTGAAATCAAGTGATTACCTATGTAAACCTCCTACCTCTTAAGCTACTTCAAGTTGAACTCCTGACTGTTGACAAGTAAACTGACGACGTACAAATAAAAGTTGCGGGAAATTGCTTGCGAACGTTGAACAGTCGCTTCGGGAACTTTACCTTCATTAAAACTTTTACTATATTATTTTACCATTACTCTCTAACTGTAGAGTATCACTCTTTACACAATAGCCACAATATCTAATAGCTTCAGACAGAATTTACAAGTCTATTCGTTCTTTTGGTACCACTGACAACATTCTCTTCTCCATTATTATTTTACAGACCTCCTGCGAGTTAAAAACGAGCGATCTCCACAATTATCATGCACTTTATCAGCATTTTAACCGGTGAATTGAACAGAAATATATTTTGAAACATAATTATATTATTTATTAAAGAGATTGGCTAGTATTCTGCAGTACCGTACCCCTTTACGGACCAGCCGCCATTGACGAATGCTACTAAATCCACATTAATTACCCACGTTAACATTTATATTTTTTCATGAACAAAATTGTTCGCATTCTTTCTTGTTCCTTTCTTCAGATATATGAGATTATTGTTCTTTTTTAATTTAATTTTTTTAATTACTCTATTATAGTTTTTGGAAGCTCCGCGCCTTCAGTTCTTTCCATTTTAAAAACTTCCACACCCTGATTTTTTTTCAGAGGACAGACATTTTTAGACAGCTATTCCTTTTTAGACAATCTGGCAACTTAAAGGTAGGTTGCAATATGAAATTATAAAGAAAACAGTGTGTCAGTGCATGAAATGAAACTCATTAATTTACACCAGGAGTTCCCAACCTTTTTCTTGCATCAGCCCCTTTTAAAAGAATGGTTCGCTTCATTGACCCTCTTCAATCTTTCAATAGTACACCGCATAGAACATAATCATAGTACAAATGGTTGCACTATGATAATGTAATGGCTCCTGGTCCCCTTGGGCTGGCTATATAATAACTCTCCTTTCTCTCTCTCTCTCTCTCTCTCTCTCTCTCTCTCTCTCTCTCTCTCTCTCTCTTTCTCTCTCTCTCTGCTACTATTGCCTGGCTAATCTCCTCTTATATTATATTATTACAGACTGTTGGGTGCCATAATTTGTACTCGTACTTAATTGAACCTATCGTTTGCCCCTTTTTAGCTAGCTAGTTTGTATAAAATCTCTCATAACCTGCAGCCGTAGATAAGGTGTTGGTCCTATACAGGAATTCCAGCGAGGTGACTGGATTGTGCGTGCTAGGGTATTACAGTAAATGACGACGCATGCTCTCAATTGGTAAAAACGAACAATATTTTTTGTTTATTCGTTTATTACTGCTTTCGGGCCTTTTTCTCTTTCATCATATGCGATAACAACTCACCGTCTTTCCCTCCACACTGATACACAGTAATCCTATGACATAGACATACCAAGAAACAAAACACAACAAAGAAACTCATTCACGCATAATAATAACAAAGCAATATGAAACCTCACTCACACATCGAATGCGCATTCCCTGACTTTCTTTTGACCATTTCTTAATTTAATTTTTATTAAACAAAACTTGGTCTTCAACAAATTCTTTTCCGCTACGGAATGCGTCTTCAGATGAAGTGTCTGCAAAGAAAGTCACACACACACACACACACACACACACACACACACACACACACGCGCGCGCACACACGTGTCACTTCCCTGTTTTGCGGCTCAGCTCTCGTGGCAACGATGTCCCGTGGCCGCCGTCCGGTGCCTTTCGATGCGCGGTCGCCGTTCGCTCGCGGTCGCCTTCGGAAACCAATTATCGCGAACCGCTATTGTCCGCATAAATGATATTATTCGGTTGCTAGTCCGTCACCGTTTGACGAAATTGCATGTACTCGTTGCGTACTGTTCGACAAAAAAAAACAAAAAAAAACTATTTTTCGCGTTTCATCAAACACGTCATTTCTCGAAATTACTATCGTTTACATCCATTTACATTCAAAATGAACGTCCAATTGTTCTGATCTCAGCGTCTATTCTTTTGTATCTTATAACGAGATGTTCGTAGCGTTGAATTTCCTTACAATAAATAATAACATCTGATTGTCCGTAATCACAAAAAAAATTCTACTTGAAAAAGAAATAAAATTACTCCCGAATTTTTTTCCTTTTGCTAACACTTCAAAATTCAGATAAACACAACTTTACTCTCTATTTGAATTACCACACTTTCGAAAGAAACTTAACTACGCGCCAGTTTCGCGCACACGAACCGTTCATCCCGGTACCCACGACACCTCTGTCTCTCACATCGCAATTTTTTTCAGCAACTTGCATTGTTACAAAAGGCTTCTGGAACAAAAATAGTTGCCACTCGCTTGCTTTTAATCTGTAGTTAATTCCGATGACTTTCTTCTCTTCGTAACATGGCGTCATTTGTTTATACTTCTAGTTCATTGCAAACTTCCAAATATTATATTATAATTTTGCTTCCGAACATGTGACAAAGTTGACACTAATTTTGTCGTCTTCCCCGTGTTTTAATCTATTGTTTCCCAATGTTTCAGCCAAATCGGTTTGTGCGTTTTGTTACAATTCTTAAAAAACCATGTTTACAATCTTTCTTTACTAGCTCAACAATGGCCATATTCTGCTCGTTACATTAAATTTCCAATTCTATTTCAATTTATATTTTCCGAATGCGTTGACCGAATTTGATGCCGTTTGTTTTATTTAATTTCATAATTTCTGTTCTACCGGACGATTATGTTCAATTTTCACAAATTTCACGCGCTTTAATTCTTTATTTTAATTTTGACTTGTAAAGTGTCTTCTGACGGCACCGTTGTAATCGATACACAAGTTTATTCCTTTTCACGTTTTGTAAAGTTGCATCTGGGGGTTTTGTCTCGAAATGATAGATCATTACAATAAAGATAATTATTTGACAAAGAATGTGAACAAAAGTTTTGAAAAAATAGTTTATTAGATTTATGTTTCATAATTTTTCTTCTATTATCGTTTATTCCTACTACTTTCGTATTATCGTTTGTACTATCATCTTTATAAACAATATAAACAAGTTTTCAGACACAAAATCACAGATCGTGTGTGCACAAAAGTTCGATTTATTTATTTTACGTCAAAAAACAGTTAAAACTGTGAGTGACGTGCTATGGGAAGAAGTGAATTCTGTGCACGTTTTCAAAATTATGTGATCCCTACACTAAGTCATATATTAATTGAATTTTGAATTTTAAAAAATCGCTCCCATGAAATAAAATCTATTTTTAAGGATAAATAAGCAATAAATGTTGGGCTCTTATCGTTGATGTCCTTCGTCAAGGAATAATACTTCTTGCCGCGATAACATGGAAACGATAATTTGAATAATTGTATTTCCCACTGAATTCTAGAAGTCGTGCACAGATAATGAAGTTACATTTTTGTCCAGAAGCAAAACAAGGGGCCATCTCAGCATTTACTCAATGAATCGGGGAAACTGGGCGAAAAACCTGATCGAGATGGGGGTCATTGACCCAGAAGCTGTGATACAATACTTGTTACAGGTTGTTTAGAATTATACAGTCCAATGGTAAATAATACATTAAATATCACTGTTAAAATTAATGTTACTTTCCTTGTGCTCAGTAGTCTCTAATTGTATAGAAACAGTTATGCAGCAGAAACGATTTCACTTGGGATTTAAACTTTTCTATCGAATTTAATCGTTTAATGTCATCTGGCAAAGTGTTGTAAAATAATGTACATGTATTGTATGTGAATTTTTTGTAATGAGCTGTTGATATTGTCACCTTATGAATATGATTTCTACGTCGATGTTCTAATAATATACATCGGCATTATATTCCCGCCTTTAAGCAAGTCATTTTTGACAAAAAACACTGATTCGTAAATCAACAGACAATGTAATGGTAAAATTCCTAGATTAATGAAGAGAGGCTTACAAGAATCACGTGGGTGGGATTTGGTTATTATTCGTACAATTCTTTTTTGTAATCTAAAAGTCTGGGAGCTATAAGATCTATTTCCCCAGAATATTATGCCATATCTCAGGCGGTAATGAACATTCGCGAAATATACACAACGAGCAGTATGAAGGCTGACTGAATTTGAAAGGATTCTGAACGCGTAGTATAATGAACTTAATTTTGTGTTCAGTTCATTTTAATGGACGTTCCATTTAAGGTTTGACTGAATTGAGAGACCTAAAACTTTTGTTGCCTTAACATCAGTCAATGGTACACTGTTCATTTTCAATGGAGCACAGAGTTGTTTATTTGAAATGGAAAACTACACTAAAACCGTTTTCTTTTCATTTACTATTAATTTGTTTTTTCGGAACTAATTTGAAAATCTGATATTGTACTATGTACGGTTTCTTTATTGCAAAGAATGTTCGTATCATCCGCAAAGAGAACTGTTCTTCCGTTTCAAATCGTCGAGGGCATATCGTTTACGTAAAGTAGTAACAGAATAGGGCCTAAAATCGATCCTTGAGGAACTCCACGTGCAATTGGCAAAGAGTCGGAAAGGTATGTACGTAATGTTCCATAATTCCAGTAAGGTATTTCCACTCTCTGAGATCATTGTTTAAGGTACGAACATAACCAATCTAGAGCAATACCACGAATTCCATATGAAGGTAATTTTGAAAGTAAAATGTCATGATCAATGACGTCAAAAGCTTTTGAGAGATCTAAAAATAATCCAATAGGTGCTTCGATCCAATGATGAGGCGACATCTTTAAGAAAAGAAAATATGGCTGTTTCCGTAGATTTTGATTTTTTAAATCCATGTTGGCAATCTGAAAGCGCGTCGTGTTTACTGAGAAACGTTTCTATTTGTACGTAAAAGTCTCTCTAATATTTTTGAAAATACTGATAGTAGAGAATTTGGCCGATCATTTTGAATTTCATTTTTGTTGCATTTTTTAAGAGCGGCTTAATCTTAGCTGTTTCGAAAATATTTGGAAACGTTCCGGTGCATAAGGATGCATTAAATATGTGACTTAACGGGTGTATAATGGCATACGCATAGGTCTTTAACAAAAAATCCGGGAATTCATCTAAACCGGACGGATATTTATTTTTTAGTTTACCCATTATTTTGAGAATTTCATAGGAAGAAGTTTCGGAAACGAACATCGTGTCTAAAATTTGGGGGGAAATCTCTGATATTGAATTTTGTGGCTGAAGACGCTTAGTGAGATCGGCAGCAATTCTCGAAAAGTATTGGTTAAAGAGACTAGCCACTGTTGCCGGATAGTTCACATTTATATCGTTATATTTTAAAACAACATTCTCTACAAGGTTTCTAGTTAATTTTGGTCGTATTTTTTATTATATTCCGCTTGTTTTTACAAGATGTCCTAATCCCTTGTATTTTCAAAGAATTGCTTTTTCGTGAAATATTTAATTTTCTTTTTTGAAGAGGAAAGCAAGTGTTAAATTGAAATGAAAGCGTTAAAAAAAGAATTAAATTTGTCGTTTGTATCAACCAAAGAGTATATATATCTGGTATCAACAGTATTATAAACCGCTTCCCATGACTCGTGCATCAAGTAATCAATGAATAATTTTATTTTACTTTTTGTAAACAATCTAGTCATACGTGTATTATTTATTGTGTCAGTGTTCGCATTTCTTAAAATGGTAAGAATTTATGCATCGTGGTCACTGTATCCTAAATCTTTTGTTTCAACTTCATATCGAGTAGTAGTAGTTTTGTTAATTATAATTTGATCAATTGCCTTCATCGAATTTAGTGTGATCCGTGTAGGTACATTAATTATAATATCTAAATGGAAGGAATTAATTAAATTGAGAAACTATTCTTTCTCACAAGATTCGACCAGAAAATCAATGTTAAAATCTCCGCATACAACTATGGATTCAAAAGAGCGCTTTGTTAAGTGTTATCTCCAGTTTTTCTAAGAACAAAATATAATCTGCAGCTTTGTTGGAGGTCTGTAGATTCAAAGTAATATCACTTTTAGCGAAGTAAGATGTAGGTACAACAGAAATTTCGAAAACCTTTTCAACGGAATACACATTTAATTCCGTCAAGGGAATGAATCAATATTATTTCTAACGTAAATACAAGAACCGCCATTCGTAGGTCCTTTATGCGATTCTCTCTCTCTGCAATAAAAGCCTGCGAGGTAAAAGTTTGGAATTTGGAAAATGCAAAGTTCATTAGGAGATAACCAAAGAAGCGAAGAACATCCATTTGATTTAAATCGCTCTGTAGAGCTGCTTCGATAAACTCCGTTTTATTTGAAAGGGATTAAACATTATGGTGCAGAATGTTTATCTTTTGCAAGTACCTACACGATAGTTTTTTCTGCTGCACCTGACTGTAGTTGTTATATATTTACTCCATTTGTACCTCAAGTGCGTGGTCGAAGGTTGTAATGTGTCCCGGCAGTGACGTGAGGAAAATGGAGGTGTAGATGGTGTAGATGAATGGTGTCAGGATGTGAATGAATTCAGGTGTAGATGAATTGGTAGTGGGAATGCGAGAAACGGGAGTAGGTTCAGAGGAAGAGGCAAGAGGGTTCGAAATAAGGGTGGGGGTGGAGAACGTAAGGAAGGTGAAAGGGATGGATTTTTGGCAGGAGACTGCGTAGGACTGGAGTTGATGTATTGTGTAAGCTTGTTACCGACTGATGTATTGTGCAAGCTTGTTCATTCATGGCAGTGTTGTGTGAAATTCCAAAAGAAGACCGAATTTGTAATTTACATATTTGTTTTGAAGCTTAATATAAGACAAAAATTCATTATCAGTTTCATTATTTTTGTTAAAACAAGAGTATCTTGATCTTAATTACTGCAATCACTCTGGGGTATATTTGACTATCGACCCATTGATCACCATTAACTCACCTTCAAAATATTTTGATAATTCCTCGGAGAGCGTAAATAACTCTTAAAAATGGCGCCTATCTAATTTCATTGAAATCTTTGAATTTTCAAAAATTATAAACGTCCAACTTTGTTTCGAGGCTTCTTACAACTAGAATATTCAATATTGAAACTGTTTTCTTTAAAGAAATCCGATTTTAAAAGACATCTTTAAAAATGAGCATGTACAATTTTCGAAAATATTTCGCAAAACTTTTCTTGAAATATAGGCAATTTTTAAACAATTATCTTCTAAAATACTGCTCCTATTTTTTCTTTGAAATTTTTCCTTGGATAGAGCATTAGACCTTTAAAGAAATAACGAAGATTCTATTTCCGGCGTACACAGCACCACCCCTCCCTCCATCTCCCCCTTCTCTCTCTCTCTCTCTCTCTTATTGCTGAAATATTTCGGAATGATAACTAATGAATCAACACACACATGAACATTGAACATTTCTTCTTCTTCCATATTTCCAACGCTAAGTTATTGCACAGCTCCAAAAATACACCTTGTTTTCTCTCGCGAGATGAGAATACATGCAATGCGTTTTAAAGGTAGTGCAATCTAAAGAAATATGCTAGGAACTAAACTACTCAGTTTCAATTTGATTACATCGTGCGTGCAAATGAAGCCCTGCATTTCTTAATAGAGCTATCGTAAGATGATATTACTGATGGTTAGCGAGACCGACAAATCTATAACCTGCCGATGTTCTCTTTGTATAGCCAAAAGATCGAATTCCACTCCCACGGATTAAATGGTTTTTCAGGCGATGAAAAGTTTAGACGCGATGTAAAGTTTTAAACTCGTAATTGGTTATATAATAACTTACACTATTTTTAGAATTATAATTTGGTACTTACACTGGAGACATAAATGTTAATTTCAAATACGTGAGAAATTTAAAAAAAAACTTAATTATACCATCCTGCAGAGTACGTGCCTCACTGACAGCAACTACCTTCATTGAAAGAAAACTGAAAAAAATTGTTTGTTATATATAAGCTAAAGATTTATGTTGACATAATATAAGAAGAATGAAGCCTTTAAAAACGTAAGTAGGTTTTTGGAACGTCCTAAACAGGAAATAGCCAGTCTCCCGTCTTATATTGTACGATCAACATCAGGCTGGCGTTTTATTTTCAGACATTGCATTTTTCTTTAAGATATTATTGCTATATTTATTTCCCGTATCTTCTTTAGGTAAAGACCATCTTCCAAATGATTTGAAATCTCTCATTTCTTGGTGTAATAATTGTCAAAGTAAAACGAATTACCAAAACCCGAAGCCATCTTTTTTCCTTAAAATGAATTCTTTCCTTTAAATAATCAAGCAGTTAAGAGGTCTCCGAACAAAACTTCCTTTACCAATCTCGATCTTCAAATTGTCACACAGTTAACCTGGCAAAGTTACATAGCAACAATAATTAATAACACTCACATTAAAATATTAAAATTATATTCCTTCATAAACTAAAATTTAAAATTTCTAACATACTCAAATTTTAAAAAATTTTAATATATAATTTTATCTTCATTAACATATACATTCTCAATACAAGGAGGTCCTGGTAAAACTAAATTCACAAATTGGTTGTAATTCGAAATAAATTGTTACAAATTTTAAAGGCTTCATGATTCATCGTAAATTAGCAAATTTTTAATTTTTTTCTTTAGAACCTCTAAAAATTTGTATTCTTAAACTTTTATCTCGATACTTCTTAGGCGGCTACGCGTTTCTACCACCGCGGTAAATAAGTAAATATTTTTCCGCGAACTTAATCTAGGCATTCTAAGACCTTTTACAACTCCCTCAACTAGCAAAGTATTATTTCCAGTATCTCTAGTTACTTATTTATTCGTACTTTAAATGGATTATAAAAATGCAAGGAAATTTATTATTGAATTCTAAGTAGATCCATAAAGACTTTCAAACGGCATTTAAAGAAAATTTCTTCTGCTACATATATTAAACTGAAGGGAGCCAATGCTAGTCGAAAAATGTTTGACTCAATTATATAAACCACTACAAAAGAACAGATTATCATGCCGAATTCAGTTTTTTTTTCGTGATTACATATTTTTTATAAAATAAGTTTTTTGAAATAACACTCTATAAATGCTCAGTCGAAATCAGTTGCTTCCTGTATCAATTCACATCAATTCGCACTCCTCTCTCACCCTCTTTGAAATGTGTTGAATTTCCTACAATGAATATGGGGAGTACATACGTACTCTTTCGCCAAACCACGTAGTATGAAATTACTAGGGGACAATTGAAATTATGAAAAAAAAAAAATTCTCATTGCAAAACAGTATTTACAAGGTTCTTTCCTAAGGGAAATCTTCTTGGAGCTGTCAGTTGTTCTTCCTCACCAAAAGATATTAGAGATTTTGTCTTCCGGAAATTCCACTATCTTCGTTGTTACTGACACATAACCTTTGTGCAACGCTAGCATGGCATCCGTAGCCGTCGAGGGTAACAATTTCAGTACCTAACTGAACAACAGATGAAAAACAAATGGTGTAGCCAATGATTGTATTTGCCAGGGGTGCCCGCGAAGTATGCTGCCTAGTAATATTTTGGTTCTCTCTTGGAGAAAAAAATGGCTAAAGAGAGAAGATGAATTAGCTAAAGGCTGCACTGATCAGACAAATGTAGGATATTAAGCCGGCTAGGAAAATCTCAAGGGACGGCTGGCGATAATGGCGATGATGATGGCGGATACCATAGGTCCCTTTGTTGATCAAATTTACATTTAATTATATCAGTATGACCTAGGAATCAAGGTTATTAAGTTATGCATATATGGCGGGAAGGGGTGATTTCTGAACGACAAATGATGTGCTGTACGAAGAGTCAGCTCCTCTTTAACTACTTAATATTACTTTCTTGTTGTTTTTCGCGGCGGGTGGTGGTCCTGCAGTTTCCCCATTCCACAGCTACACTACTGCACTATTTCATCCACTAATTCACTGTTGGTACTATTCAAAATGTTTACCCGCTTCTCGACTATTAAAGTTGCCAGTCAGGAATTTGTTGAGTCCATTAAAATCGGCCAGTATCCGGAAATCTGATGTCCTATAAAAAGCGATAAAATGTACATGGCTGTTGGCGAAGAGTGTGTGTGTTTGCAGATACAAATTTAATTATTATTCTTACTAGGCAATGCGGCTGAATGATTATTTTCACTTTTCGAAGAGCAAGTTTTCGTTTTGACAGGATTCCAGGACCATCGGTTACGTGTTTTCACGTATTTAGGGAATGTTTTAATTTTTTACTATATATCTAAAACCAATTTATTCATTACATAATAATGAAATTTCTGGAATATTGTATGTATATTTTCAAAATATAGAATAATAGAATGCTCTCTGGGAATGTTTTCCTGGTCTCTTATTTCTAATCCAAATGTCAATATTTTAGGTTTGGCATGTTTTCTCCACTTTATTTTTACAATCCACATCATTACGCTGTCAGCCAAAACTTACATTTTCAAAAAATTTAAAGTTGGATAATTTTTTGGAGATGTCATTGACTCATTATATCATTTGCGTAAGATTCATTGCAGCAATATTGTCTGGTGGCCACGTGTGACATGCCATTCCGAAGAAATGCGGTGCGTCCCGGAAAGCTTCTGCAGCAGTGACGTTCTACAAATGGTGCAGAAAGCTTTATTTCTACGGTGCTTTGTGAACTGTCGAGCTCGAAGATTTTTCCGTGTCACTTTCCAGTGCATAAAGCATCTGTTACTCACCTCGACGTTTGCTGTAAGCGAACTGTGTTACTAGAAACGTGCTTTGCAAGACGCCAACTCCACGTTGGCCTCTTCAACCTCGTGAATGCCAGCTTCGCCGGCTGGCGCGTTGTAGCCCGCTCACAGCGTGATCCACCCTCAACCGTAGCCTTGGAGCGAGTGCTTGGCTTATTGATCAAACCTGTGCCTTTATAACCCCCTTGCACCGACAGGAATATAGGTCCTTCATTTAAAATGCAGATCGCTTTGCACTTTAGAGGTATCGAACCAAGGAAATTTTCTCCTCTCGAAAGAAGAGTGAAACTTTTTCTTACGCCTAATTTCGTAAAATCGCCAATTTAGAATCTGCACGAATGCATCTAATTTTAATGTATTTACACTATTAATTATCCCTACTACGATTAATTATTATTTTCCAATTTTTTTTTAATAATATGCCTTAGAATTTGTCCTAGAATGAGAGAGAGAGAAGATTACTCCAAGAACAACTTTTTAAAAAAGTGATAATGTTAGTAAAAAAAATGTTTCTTCGTAACCGGAATTATTACTGAGTGTTATTACTTAATTATTATATATTTAGTTATAAAAGTTGTGAAGTGAAACGGTAATTATATACCTTAGACTCGTTCCTCCTTAACTTCCCCTCGGTGTTATAACTTGGGAGCGGAATTTATTGTAATAAAAAATGCAAAATATGTACATATATATGTTCTTATTTTTTTCCAAAACATGAAAGAAAAAATAGAAAATATGTAAAATAAAAATTCATTATTGGTTTTTAAAAAGTTCTCTACAAGCATTTCCAGAGCATAGAACGTCGTCAATCAGTTCTTAACAAGGATTCGGAGTGGTTGAAAGTAGGTATCTCTACAGAAGTAATTGTACACTAGACTTCACCACACACAATAATTTTATTCTAAATATAAATTACGTTCATAGTATACATTACAATGTTTACGAGAAGTCGGTGTTCAAGTGAATAGTAGTGTCGTGTAGCCATTGATGGGTCCCATCCAACAACAATAACAACAACAATAACAACAACACGGTAAGATAATTTTCTGTAAAAAATATTTTTTTACGATCGAGTAACGAATGGGCAATTTGAAACATGAGCATGCACGTGGTTGAAATAATTTTTGTTCACAAAAATCCGCTCGTCTTTAACAGCGAGTTCGCAGTAAGCGGGGGAGGGGTTAGTTTGAAGATTTGGTGGTCTAGAAGCACAGTAGCATTACATTTGATTAGTAAGTAAGATGATTCCGTAACATATTGCAAACGTGTATCTGAAATATTCCGTTTCGACGTATAAATATATTAAACTGTAACGAAATGTGTAGTAGTAATAGGTTAAATGCATAATTATACCGAAATAATAATGTAAAAACATGTGAAATACAAATAGTTTTAATTCATTCATATTGTCTTGTAAACTCTAAATAATATTATTGAATTATCTAGTCCCTGTAAAAAACATGTAATTACATGGGAATCCGTTCCATAGTTATAATCATTCTGAATGTATTATTTTATCATATGGATGAAATTATTTGTTCAATGGTTAGATAAATGAAGCAAAAATTATATCAGCACCCTCTTTAATAGAGCATTTATTGGTTATCAACAACGACAAAACGTTTTCACAGATCACAACCGTGAGTAGCCTTCAGAAAAATGTCATTAATGTAGCCCTCTAGGGCATTCCTTTGATTAATCTTCAAGGGAACTAATAGAATCGGGAGAAAACATTAAAACAAATATCTTAGAAGCCACCATCCGTGAGAGACTCCGCACCCCGAAAAAAATCATAACATGTTCAAAAAATGTCGTAAACTATTTTTGTATCTGTGAAATATTAAATACATTTTAATTTATATTTGTGCAATTAGTTATTTTGTTATAATTAGTCTTGCTTTTTAGTAAGTCTTTTTAGTAAGACTTTTTGTCGGGGGCGGGGAGGCGGTCCCTAAATCAGGTCCTGCCGTGCATTATAGCCATTTGTGGTCGTTTGTGTTAGCACAGAGAAAGGTAGGGCTAATTATCTTCTTTATCACTAGCATCATGGTATGGCAGTTTTACCATTTTGGTTTGTGATACTTAAATCATACGTTATCCCACGACTTGAATTTCGATGCGCTTGATCGGAAGCATAGAGCACTTATATTATTTATCTATATGAGTATTAATTGTTCATGATCAGAAGTACAAATATTTCAAGCCGGCTTGATACTAGTTCCAAATTATCGAATGGAAGCACTATCGACTTGTAGGAACCAAACATATCGAGCTCATTAATCGATTCTTATTTTCGAGTTCGCTTCGATTCAAACTCGAAATTATCATAAAAAGTCATAAAATACGTTTTCCGCTCGAGGAGTGGTGTTTGCATATCTTAACCTGATTCATACTACCAAATTACTGTCAATAGTAATTACAAAAGGAAAGTAGACTGTACAGATATTCTTGTTATAAAGCATTTATAAATCCGATGCATTAATGTTTTAAAATACTAATTTAAATACGATGCCGACTGATGGAGAGAACGAGGTTTCAGTTCAGGTATTATGAATGTCATATTCCAATAAGATTTTTGGCATTTAAGTACATTGTTAGTTATTCAATCTTAGAATCTCAATGAATCGAGACACCACTCTCACAAACATATTCATTTCCCATCTATTTCGAATTTTAGTGAGACTGAAATGCAGAATAAACTAAGAGCGATTTTCCAATTGAAAGGATATTAATTAATAAAATCCTTAAGCAAGTATTATTTCTTGCTCATTAGCTCAAATAGAGTTGTGTAATTTTCAATATCATTCTGTTACAGCTGCCATATGGACCTCCTCCAGTTTTACCTGACATTGAAAAACAACTTAAAGAGTATTTACTGTGCCCAGAGAGATTGCCTATTCACAACTATGAGCAAGCCCAACAATTCTGGCCACGAATTCCAAATCCAGACAGTCTGTTCTTTTGTGAATTGTCTCCACTTGGAACCACCTTGAAGGTATGATTGAAAAGTGTATCTTGTGAAAATGTTTTTTTTTGTTTTTTTTTTTAATGTAAGCATGAAATGTAATATTTCATTGTATGTTCAGGTGGATAGAGATCCTACTACAGGCAAAATATTGCAGTTCAGAGAGGTCCCTATTGATGACATTGGGTGCACTGCAAGAAATTCCCTGTCACTGAAGAGGGCACCTCAACCATTCAATGAGTCAGTTCGTGGGAATGACTCCAATTTTCCTTTTTTGCCTGGAGGCTTTCCTGAACTTCTTGTTAAAGATGTGTCTGATGAGCAAGACACTGATATTGATTTTGAGAATGGTATGGTCAGTGCCTGACGTTGACTTACGTGCGGCCTAGGCTGTCAAATGTTTTAGCGCCCTTTTAATTTGTTACAAATATGGAAAGAAATATTTCTATAAAAAACATTCAAAAGTTTGCTTTATGTAATTTTGCATCTGCTGAAATTCGTTTGCCCCCAAAAATTACGTGTCCCAGGCTGCAGCCTACTCAGCCTGTTCAGTAATCTGGTACTGGGTATGGTGTAGCTCTTTGGTTTGTAGTGAACATTTGCCAAATGAAGTGTAATATTGTTTTGAACAACATTCTTTCAAAAAGATTGAAGTCTCCAGTGCAATGTGTGCCTCTCTGGAAGAGATTAGTACATCATTAAAAATATTTGTTTCTTTTTATATATTTTGAAATGAATTTTCATAGTTTTCTCCATATAATTTTTCATTTCAAATCTACGTACTGTATTCTGCAAAAAAGCCCAACTTCGTTTTATTCATCATATCCTTACAATTATTATCTCTTTTTCCCTTTTCAGATTTACTGTACATTGCCCCCGGATTTACCCGTGGCATTGAATTCAAAGCTGATGGCCATACTCCTATTTCGGAGGAAGATCAGACTGATGAAGTAATAAATGATGTAAAAGAAGATGAACAAATTGAAGAAGAACCATCATCAGCATTGAATTTAATGGATGTAATGAAACAAGAAGAAGATTTGCTGGGACTCTGGAAAGAAAATAGTACCCAGATACAAAAAGATGATTACAAAGATAAAGAGAAAATGATCATAGAAAGTATGGAAACTGGAGAAGATGAGGCCTTGAAAGTAATACCAGAAGTAGGTAGCTTTAAATAAGTTATTTTACTTTTTTAAGGAGTAAGACTCGATGTACAAGCTCCCTTTTGAAGGGCAAATGTTAGAGTGTAATGAGAGACCCTTTGCTTCTGGGCTTCCAAAGGCCACACTGCACTGCACATGTGCTTGTTTGCTGAAAGAATCCAGAATCTTGTAAATTGGCTCTTAGTTATTATTAGAGATCGGAAAAATATGTAGTATGAAACGTCACAATATGTACATAAATATGTAATGAAAACAGTGAGAATATGTAATAAATATGTAAAATCGGATAAAATATGTAAGATTAAAATTCACTAATTATAAAACACATTTACATAATACGAAATTACATTTATAAAACCTGACCTAAACAAATTTTAAAAATAATACAAATGACTTAAAAATCATTTGGAGAGCATAAGTTGATGCACACTTTGCACCATATAACTTTCCCATCAGTAGTAAAAGCATCAGCTATTGCTATTCAGGACTGTAGTGTTGCAGCCTGACTAGACTCAATAGAAGACATCGCACAAACTAGCGATATCTACGACCAGCAAACATCACTGCAATGTGAAGCACTCTCATTAAATGTTACACTTGGCGATTGCCAATGTTTCTCCAAAATTAAGGTTAAAAGTCACAATGTCAGTAATACTTTTCATAGCTAAAGGTGAAAATGATCTCGGTCACCTAGGCGCACTTCCTGCCACTGAGATAACTGAAGCAGACGCACGGGACTGTGAGAACATCATGAGTCTTCACATGGGCTAACTGAAGGAGACAGCACGCATTAATAATGTTCGAAAAAATGCTGCCTTTTAAAAATATATTTCTTTTCATAAAAAATATGTTTAATTAACTACTTTTTTTGTAACTTATTGTTAGTCAATGTAAGCTTAATGCATATAAAGTTAAGATATTCTGCCACCAAGTTATGACCCTTAATTGCAGTATTAATAATAAATCTAAAAAAAAGATGTAATAAAATTGAAGAAAAGAAATATAATAAAAATATTTCGTGAATATACCAAAATATGTAATATAGTACCAAATATGTAAAAATATGTTAGAAAAAAATTGAATATTGTGTTAAGACAGGGCTGATTCGCCAAGATTACAAATTTGAGAACAGTTAGTAGAAAGACAAAAAATATGTAATCACATAAAAATCCAGTCTCTAGTTATTATAAGTAAGTAGGAGGAAAATTCTAAAATTAAATTTCTACTGCAGTCATTACCTGTAAAGCAAGATTTAAAATTTGCTAATTAACTCCATGTAATGCATCCATATTTATAAACACAGTCAAACATTCATATTTGAAATCTTGTGTCAAACATTCACATTTGAATGTGAATATTCATGTTTGACACAAGCCTTCATAAATTGGGAATTACATTTCTTCAAGAGATTTGTAACAATATAGTTCAAGGAAATTGGATATTTATTCCTTGCAAGTAAGCTGCAAATTGTGTATTTAGTTTTTCGTGAGATTTCTTCAATATGTAATGCAATTGCTTCCATGATCATTGTAGTTTCTGTGAGGATGAGAAATCTACTTCAATAACATAAGTAATTTAAAAGTTCTGAGTTGATCTACTGTGTTGAAACATTTTTTTAATGTAAATTTTCCTTCATATTTTGTCAACATTTGATCTCGTAATAACTATTTGAAGATATATCCCATGATGTTTCATTAAATCACCTGTTTAAATCAAAAGCTCTTTTTGTCAGAATTTTCAATTTTGCATGAATCAAAATTTTTAAAAATAAGCTTCTTTTTAATGTCCTGCATGGCACATTATTTAATTAATAAAACTTGCAGAAAAATAATTTGTGAAACTTATGGAAGATTCAGAAAATGAAGAAACTTCAGTTTATTTTAACAAGACAAGCCAAGATTCACAAGTTTGAAATTTCACATTCTATTGACTTGTTAATTAATCTTCTTTACCGTAGAGAGAGAGAGAGAGAGAGAGTGATTGTCTGTATAATTTATAATTTGGCTTTGATTAGTTACTATTTTTCATATAAATTACTGTTGGTTTATTTAAAGTATTTAAAGGTGTCGAGGTTCACTTAACCTTAACCTAAGGCCAACTGGAACGCATAACTAGTCACACTTAAAAGACACATTATTTAAAAGAACTTCCAACAATAAAATTTCTTACATTACATTTATGAGAACATTATTTTACATTTACCAATAAAATTACTGGATAACAATAAGTCAATAAATCAACACACAAGATACAAAAGGCATACCAGCAACTCACCTTGTTTTCCCTTGGTTTATGTGCACCATGTGTTCATGTTGGTGTGTTTGTGTTGTTGTGTTTATATTTCAGCAAATGACAAAGACCTGATGGTCAACTTATTTACTTATAATACATTAACATGGCCCATTATCTTCACAAGTGTGTTAAATTTGTACATAAATTAAGAGAAAACAAGATGAGTTACTGTAACTTTGTTTCTGACATGCATGTTGATTGATTGTTATCCAGTAATTTTATTGGTAAATGTAAAATTATATATACGTAAATGTAATGTAAGCTTTTTTAATGTCTCAAGTGTGATAAGTTATAAATTTTACAGTTGGCCATGGGATGAAGTCTAGTGATCCTAGAAATGTTATAAATATTGTTGAGAAAGCAATTTGTAAAGGCTTGCAATATATGTGCAATATGTACATGGTGGAAGAAGAGAAAAAAGAGGGGGAGGGGGAAAGAAAGGAAAAAATCAACTGTGAATTCTGTGTATTTGGTCTCCCCTTTGATTGAGTGTTATTAGCTCTTCATAACTTGTTAATTAAATGGCGTATAAACGATATCAAAAAAATATTTTAACTGTGTAATATTTATTAATAAAAAAACATTGTCATGTTATGTACATTTAAAAAATTAGGTGCCAAAATTGATTGTTAAGCCAAAACCACAAATATGCATTTTTGAGAAAAAGGCAAACAAAACATAGAAGTCCATGTAAAATTATAAGATTATACAATTTTAAATTCACATAATTAAATTAGAAATTACATACTTTACGTACATTAAATTTAAAAATTACATTTAATTGCTTTAATTTTTCTCAAAAATGCACATTCGTGGTTTTTGCTCATGGGGGGGGGGATATTCTTATAACATTTTTGTCATTCTTTTTATAAACACACGTTAAAATTACAAAGCAACATGAAAATACTTTTAATAATAATAACCTGCAGAAACTTCTCCCAGTTATATGGTGTTTTGCTACTCTGATCAATTTAGTGAAATGGATATAAAAAGTACCTACAAATAATATCTAATTTATATAGTTATTTTATTTAATATTCATGTGTAATCATAGGAAATCAAAAAATATTTAATTGGATCAATTTTTTGTGTATCAGAAGATTACCTATCAGAAATATATTTGTTTTTGTTATCTATTTCAGAAAGACAACATTCCTGTTCTGAAAATTAGCAAAGCTCCTCCTCCAGCTTCTGAGAGAGTTGCAGAATGGGCTGAGAAAATTGATGAAACACTGCCTGTTCTTGATTTTCAACAAAAAATTCCAAATCCAGCACGCAGATATGTTTTTGATTTAGATCCTTTTCAGCAACAGGTTAAAAAAATACATTTTCTTCTTTAGTCATTATTTCTTTTGAATTTAAGTATTTTCAGCTAAATGCTCTGTGCTTAATATGCTGGGTTCTACTTAATATTCTTTTTTGAATATTTCTTGAATTGAGTTTTGACTTCCTGAACAATGTTGTAAGACTGAAATTTTGAAGAATTGACTATGAGATGATATCTAACTCTCACTCTAACTAGAAAAGGTTTATTATAGCTTCATTTTTATCCCGTTAAAAAAAAGAAGAAAATGAAAAATCTGAATGTATTCATGCTGGAAGATAAGGTTTGTTAAGTTTGTATTCACATCACTAAATCTGAAACATGTAGAGAGAAAAACAACTTAAATTCTCTTGAAAAATTTCTGGGTTAGGCAACTGGAAAAGAAGTAAAATTTTATGTGCTCTTAGAGAATAATCAAAAGAAGCAGAAATTTGGTAATAATCCCAATGCATCCCAATACATTTATAATAGTAATGCATGGAAAAGGAAGGAAAGAAAAATAGCTTGCAATTTATTCTGTTCAAACTGAGTGTATTGTAATTGCTTTCTTACTATTCCTGGCCAACATAAGGCCTTGTGCAAAAATTGTTTAGAAAAATGCACCCATAAAAATAAGGTTGTGATGATGGAAGGCCAGTTTAAATTAAATTAGAGATTACTGGAAACTGGCTTATCAAACATAGTATTAGTAATAAAAATATATAATTGTCTTTCTTTACAAGTACATGGTCAACAGTCCTAACTGTTGCTTGCCCAATTTTTTGCTTTGCATTATTTAAAATTTCAATAATAATATTCATTTTACAAAATGAAATTTCAGGTCCATAGACTTGCAGTTATCCAAGTCCCAGTCCACTAAGTCTGTCATTGCAGGATAAAACAAATAAAGCTATTGAGAAACATCTGCTGCAGTAGTAACAATCCATCTTTTATACAATGCTGTAATGCTGAGGAATGCCATTTTACGACTATTGAGACTTCCACAATTTGATCAGCAGATTCTCTTGACGAGCATTTAATTTGTTATCATTTTCACTCTCAGTATTGATTGCCTCTCTGCAACTTTGGTAAATGTGTTCAGTCGTTTATATTTCTGTAATTTCTACTTTTACATTGTACGTAATTTTTACCAAAAGAATTTGTACATTATTGATTTGTGTTTTTGAAATATTTTTATGTCTAGTTATATCTTTTCATATTTATCATCTCTGATTTAATTTTTTAAAGTTCTTAACATATTTAATAATTTTGTAAATATGTTTTATCAGATCTTAAATGTTTTAAAAGAAATGAAAATAAATAACATATCATTTATAAGTATCATATTAAGAGCAAACTGGATTATTTAGCTATGAAAATGATAATTCAGTATCATAAGTATGTGTGGAACTCTTTGATTTGTCTTTTTTCTTGACTATTTTTTTGTTAATTAATATTTTTCAGGCAATCCTGAAGGTGGAAGAACATTCTAATGTATTTGTAGCTGCTCACACCTCAGCTGGGAAAACAGTAGTGGCAGAATATGCCATTGCTTTATCTAGGAAACATATGACAAAGTAAACAATTCATCTGAAGTGAAATGTATAACAATAAATAAGTGTATTGTTATTCTGCTGTCCATATTTTCCTTTCAGAACTATATACACATCTCCTATCAAAGCATTGTCAAATCAGAAATTCAGAGATTTCAAAAAAGAGTTTCAAGATGTTGGTTTAATTACTGGTGACATCCAGATAAATAAGGAAGCTAATTGTTTGATCATGACTACTGAAATTCTTCGGTCAATGTTATATCAAGGAAGTGAAGTAGTGAGAGACCTCGAGTTTGTTATATTTGATGAAGTTCATTACATCAATAATGCAGAAGTGAGTTTGAATATACCAGGAATGTATTGGTGTCAGTTGCTTTAACACAGTGGTTCATTTTGTTTCTCTTTTCAGAGAGGTCATGTATGGGAAGAAGTGCTAATTTTATTGCCAAAAGATGTAACCATTATCATGTTGAGTGCCACAGTACATAATACATTAGAATTTGCTAACTGGGTGGGTAGGACAAACCAGAAAATGATGTATGTGATCAGTACACTGAAGCGCCCTATTCCATTAGAACATTTTCTTTATACCGGCACTGGAGGAAAACAAAAAAATGATAGATTTTTAGTTATGGATGGAAATGGAAAGTTTAATGAAGGAGGGTATGTATTACAGTGCATTTACATTGAATTATCTTGATAGTGCTTGTGGGTGGTAGATAAACATAGTTCTATCTTGAATTATAAGGCTGTAGTAGGAAAATACATAATAGAATTTTTTTTTCAATGTTTTGATGAATGAAATGCTGTATAGGAGTTAAGTAAATGAGAAGGAGAGGTACTTCTAATTATTTGAAATATATTTTAATTTTGGTTATGTCTGGTTTTGCAACTAACAGAAGATCCTTTAGAGAACAAAAATGTTTAATTTCAGTTTCTGAATGAAAATAATTGCTTTTATGATAATATGTTATATGTTGAATAGTAAAGTACTAATACACAGGGATGCCCACAAAAAAACAGGGCCTAGGGCAGTTGATCTTTGGGAAACCTTATTTCAAACAAAAAATTCCCTCCTTCCCCAATTCTTAAACACAATTCATTTCTCTATTCTTTTGAAATAACTTATTTATTTTATAACTATTAATTTTCGTGAGTGTGATTTGTCTGAAAATGAATATTGTTACCAAACTTCAATTTATACCAGAATTTTTTATGCAGGGAAAAGTTAATCAGGGAGCTTAGAATATAATAAGTATTTCTGTTAAGCATGGTCATCTCAGATTTTTGGTTACCTAGATGCCATGTCGAAGGTACAGTTGCCAACATTTCAGCTGTAACTTTCCTCAGGACAAAAAGCAGATGCATGTCCTGGATAGTCAAAAATCTGTTGACTCCGAGAGCAGAAACCTATGCTTCCATGATTAGTTTTTCAAAATAAATAAATACCCTTGATTTTTATTTATTTGTTTGTTTGTTTATTTATTTGAAGCTGAGTTTGGATTAGGTGAATCTGTGCCTAGAATTTAATTTTTAATTACATTTGTTTTATATTCAATTGTATCCTTTACATTTTATCAACATTAAAACAATCATTCAGGTTTTGGTCTAGGTTCCCTTGATCCTTTTGGCAAATGCTCAGATGGCCCCTTGCTTTGCGTGTGGACAGTAAATATATCTTCACTTTCTGCACAAGTTTTTTTGAACTCCATTTTGCTAGTCACGATAGGAGTAGAGAGTTATTTATTTGTCAGCAGTACGTTCAAATCAAATCAGAAGATTGTTTTACAATAAAGACTTATTACATAGGACTAAATGTTTAACAATTATTAAAATGCTTCTTTCTGTCTTCATACATAATAGTGTGTAGTAAAAAAGATGATGTGAGCAATTGTTCCCCCTTGCATGAATCATATTTGACTCATCATACACGATTGAAATTATGTATGTGACTCAATAAATAGTGTTATTGTTATATTATATTTAACATTTTTTAATAATTCACTCAAAGATACAGTCAAGCAAAACAAGCTAAAGAAAGCAAGAAACCTGGAAAAGATGCTTTTGGTCCGAAAGGACCAAGGCCAGGATTTTCTCAAAAACAGGAAAAAACAATGTGGGAAGCTTTGATTGCCCATCTGAAAGAAAAGGATCGACTTCCTGTCATTGCTTTTACTCTATCAAGAAATCGTTGTGATGACAATGCTCGATGTCTCAGTGTGGACCTTACAACACAAAGAGAGAAGTCGTATATAAGAGTGTTTTTTAAGAAATGTTTGGATAAATTAAAGGATTGTGACAAAACATTGCCTCAGGTATATATTAACTTATGTTAACTTTTGTAAGCATAAAACATGTTTGAATGAGTGGAAGTCTCAGTGATGTCATCTTTGCTAGATAAGAAATGAATTGCAATTTAGTTATGTTAGTATAAAAGAATTCATTAATTAAATTTGTTTTGAAAGTGTCTGTTAAACGTCAGGTCAAAAAATAAATACATTTTATGATAATAATGATTTATGGTTGTACCCATAGCAGCATACCTCGAAGTGTTTTCTGATTCATGAGAAAAATCTTTTTTAGGTTCAAACTATGAAAAGCATGTTAGAGAGAGGCATCGGAGTTCACCATAGTGGTATTCTTCCTCTTCTGAAAGAAATGGTAGAAATGTTATTTCAACAAGAAAAAGTGAAGGTATAATATAATATTTTACATTTTAAATATGTTTTGATTGTTTAAAATGTTATTATTTGTTGTTTTCATTTTCTTCGTAGTTGCTGTTTGCAACTGAAACATTTGCTATGGGTGTGAATATGCCAGCTCGAACGGTCATTTTTGACTCGATTAGGAAATTCAATGGTCAAATTACACAAAATTTATTACCTGCAGAATATATTCAGATGGCTGGGAGAGCTGGTAGACGAGGAACTGATAAAAAAGGAACTGTTATTATTCTTTGCAAAAATGATGTTCCAAAAATGGAGGATTTGAAATCTATGATGTTAGGTAGAGATATCCATGAGCTATTTGATTGATTTCTGATACACTGGGTTCTTTAATGTTCATGTAAGAAAATTTCCATATTTTTATTTCAGGGAAACCAGAAAGATTAACTTCACAATTTCGTCTCACATATTCTATGATTTTGCGATTACTGAGAGTGGAGAAAATTTCTGTAGAAGATATGATGACCAAATCGTTCATGGAATTTAAAAAACAGACTCGTCAAAGTGATTACCAGCGGGAATTACAGAGAATTCAAGCTGAAATAGACCGCATATCTGTTACATGTACAAAAAGTGGAAACGATTCAGAGTTAACAGAGTTATACTATTCTGCTTCAGAGTACCTTGACCATTTCTTCGACACACGAGTGAGTATAGTTTTGTGTTGCTCCTAATTTGAAGCTATCTCCTAACAACATTTTCAGTGAGAATGACTTTTTTTTAAATCATTCAAAGTATTTTATATAATTAATTAAAAAATTAAATTTTGTAAGTTCGAATTGCATGGCATTATTTGTCTTGCACAGTCATGGAAATCTTACTTTATAAATCATAGATATGTAGTAATGATGATAATATATTAGAGCATAAACAGAGACGAGGTGTATGTTCATTGATTTATGCAGCTATGACCGAGCAAAAGAATATAAGTATCATTTTAAATATTTGAAGAATTGGATAATTAATCAATATATAAGCTCATTTAAACAGTATTAGCCGGGAATCAGTTGAAAGTCATAAAACAACAAAAAGATCTTAAAGGAATCACTATTGAATTAAGAGCTTGCTCTGTGCTCTAGGTGACTCAATCAGCTGCAGTTGTTTATATTCTTTTGTGTGGTGATAAATGCTCACACTCATTGCTGTGTTCAGTGAATCTTGCCTATTCAGCAGTTTCCAGCTATGCCTGGCAATACGTGTCATTTGAACTCCTGGTATGAACTTGTGAGTGTAACGGTGCATTGTTTTTGAATGCGCCTTGATTCTTGGGAATCTTTACTGATTCTTAGTGTGGTTATCAAGATTCTATTAATTGCCATGCATTATGGGAAAACTTTAAAAAGATATTGTAGTTCAAGTGGACTGAGTATTTGGCTGACATAAATTTCAAGAGAAGCAGTTGACAGTGCAGATAGGCCCAATATATCCTTCATACAACACATCATACAAGTTACGAAAAGAAACAAGTATACATTAGGCACTTATGATGTCTAGTTATGAATTTACAAGTGGCTCTGTGGAATTAAGTGTGAAGAGTTCTTGAAAATAAAAGGGAAAGCCAACAAAAGATGCTAAAATAAAGGTGTGGGTTTATGCTGGATTTTGAAATTTAAGTGTCATTAAAAATTCAGCTAAAGCTCAAGAGAAATCAATGCAACTATCATGTATTATGATATTTCGTATCATATTGATCACCATCCCCTGAGATTTTGTTTTACACTCGCCTCAAACAAACTCCATGGTCACTCCAAACTTAGAGTCTATGTTCACAGGATCAGTGAACCAAAGAATCGTCTCCTATATTATTACAGTAGTATACATACCCTTTGTGGCTCTCACATGCATCTCATCTTTATAAATCAGGTCTCTAATGAGATAGAATTTCACAGAAACGTGACAAATTGCATTTTGACTTTAAAAATGTGAAGGATTGTTGATAAAAAGCATCTAAATATTCATGCCAAATGCAACCCGCAGCACTTTGCCGCATTCGTAAATATATATTGTTAAATAACTCCTAAACAAAGTGTGTTCAGGTCTCCCGTAGGCCAAAGGCCTCAAATAAATGTTTCTCTTGCCATAATCTATAGGATAAAATATTTTTGGACATTCTATTACATTTTGCTGCTCTGGCGCTTCTTGTTACTACCTCACCCGTTCAGAGAAGTGCAGAATCTGCAATTGTATGTAAAATTAAACTAATTACTTGATATTCTAGGCGATTAAATTGCAGGGGTGTACCTATCAGTTCGGTAATAAAGTTAAATAATATTCCAAAGAGTAGAGTGGAGTTTGCCCAATCCTGTATTTTTGCATGGACAACTTTACATAGCTTTCTTGAGTAAAAACCTTTTGTAATATTTATGTGACTATGAGAAAAGCAAAAAGCTAACTGTCAATGAAGATTGTATAATTACTTCAAATGTTGTTTTTTAGGAAGTGTTACGAATTGTTCCAAGAAAATGTCTATAATACTGAATAAGCCTTTATTCAAAATTTGTTTCAAACATCAATTTCATTGTTCTTTATTTTTATTTTAAATTCTATAAATCTGTTGGAAGTTACCTTTTTCAATTATTTTAAACAAATAAATGCATTTCGTTAACAACTTCCCATCTTAATATGGAAAAGGAAAGATAGTGAAGAGGGTGAAATTTAACATGTGAGAGTTCTCACACAGGTACCCTAGTTCTATAGGAATTTCAATACAGGATTAGGGATGTTTAGAAAACTTATTGAAAAGAACATGGAGAAAAACACAAAAACTAGTATTGTTTGAATGTTTAAAAGACAGAACACCCTGCAAAAAATATTTTGAATATCCCATCGCCTGGTCTTTTCAGAAAGAGAGGCCCAAATATTCAATGCCATATTATGCCAATGAGCAGCATGTATGCAAACGAAGGTATATGAATTAGGAGTATCATTTAGTTCAACACCAAATCCCTTGTTATTTGTATTATTGCTCTAATGAAATTTCGTTTGCAATAGATAGTTATACTAGTGTTCTGTGCAGATAACATTAATGTTGAATTTCATTTCCAAACACATTTCTTACAAAAATGGTAATAAAATTACACATTTCTTACTTTGCTACAAGAACTTAGTGTTTTCCCAAAAGTAAATTAATTGTAAACTCAGAAAAATGGTAATCAGTTGTTATATTTTGAAAATCTCTACAGGTAACATAATAGCCATGTAAAGAATCTAAAGTGGTTGGTTATGATTGAAGATTATTATTGTTGTTGTTGCCATTGTTATTTTTTAATCAAGCAATTGTAAACACTTTTTGACCTAGAGGGGAGGAAGAGAGGAGTGCAATGTGTTTTAATGTGAATACTGCCTTGTTAAGTGAAGAGCTAATCAATAAAATTCCTATGCCCTGCCACCTTAAATATCTGTCAACTTTCGTGGTTTGGTTGGTTCAAGTATAGCCTATTGAATAGTATTCCATGTTCTGTTCACTCCATACTAATTTCTTATAGAGTCAGAAGTTATTTTCGCAATGTTCAACATTTTTATGCGATGGTGAATGTAGTATTCTTGGAGTATGCATCAGAAACATGTGGAACATTTAAAAAATGAAGACTAAAGTGAGCGAGAGTTTACTGACTGTACAAATGGAAACAACTTTTCAATTCACTCCAGACTTTTTCCTTATGAAGAGCCCTTAAAGATCAGTGCATTATATTTGCAATATGAAAAGATCTGATGAAAAATTCTAATTATTAACAGCAGGGGCATCCAGAAAAAATCAGGCAGTGGATCTATGGAGGCCCCTTATTTCAAACAAAAAATTCCCTCCTCCCCAATTCATGAACAGAATTCATTTCCCCGTGCATCAGAAATAACTTAGTGTTAAATTTGGATTAGAGATAAATATATCTTTCATTTCTTTTAAATGAAGAAAAAAAAAATCAGGGCCCCAAATTAAGTCGGGGCCTGGGCAATTTGTCTCCCTTCTGGGTGCCCCTGATTAACAGTGTAAAAACATACATCATAACGTGTATCAAAGTATCTGCTTAGTTTTTGTCCTGTAATAACACTGTGTAAAAGTGAACATATCTCACAAGTTCCCTAAATCTTGCAGAACATACTTAATAGTAATTAAAAGTTACTGAAGATGTTTTTGTGATTTCTGTATTTATGTAGTATTCTTTCCTAAATAGTGATTTTCTTATAATATAATTTGTGTTCACTATTTTGTTAGAAACATGGACATTGTGTAAATAAAAATTTCTTTGCTTTAGTTATTATTTCACAATGCAACTATTAACTTTTCATATTTTTTTTTTTTCAGCTTCGATTGTTGTCTCTTCCTCGTGCTTTGAAGGATGTGCAGCCAGGAAGAGTATTGCTTATTACTTATGAAGAACATGTTAACAAATTAGCATTGCTTCTCAAGTTGGAAACACAGAAACGGGAATACAAGTATCATGTGCTTGTATTGTGCAATAATGAAAATGACTATAGTGGTGATGGAGAAATTAGACTCTCTGTAAAAACTGAAACAAAGAAAGAAGAGAAAAGGAAAAAATCTGCCATGTGGTATAAAATGTTGGGATTAGTGAATTATGAGAAGTTCTTTGTTCCTGATGGAATTAGTGAACATACAGTTCTCATTGTGGGACCTAATGATATTTTTGAGATTACTACAAAGACCATTAAAGTGAACACAGAACTAATATTGAATGACTGGCTTCAAAGACAGCAGCCTCGTTTTAAGTGAGTTTACACTATTTTCTTATGTAAAGAATACTGGAATATTGTCTCATTGTATCTCTTGTAATTTGCAATGATTAGAATTATGCAAGCCAAGTAATTTTCTATAATAATAAATGTAATAATCATCACAATTGTGACCTAGAATTTTCTGTCAGTAGTAGAAATCAGAAAAGTTAAAAGTCATTCCTTAACAATTTATTTGTAGTTAGAGGAAAGAGTGAGAACATAAATTAGAGAGAATTAAATAGGTTTAAAAAAAGCCAGGAAACAAGTTAACTTTTAATTCAAGAAATTTATCATTATCATATTTTAATTTTCAACTTTATTTTATTTTAGTTTTTGGTGATATTCATTTTTTATTATATTACAGAGATAAGGAACCAGGACCATCGTGCATGCAAGCTGTGCAAGAGTTAACTCAGATGTCTTTGAATTGCTCTGAAATGTCATTTGTTCAACTTTATAAAGATAAAATTAATGATCTTGACTTTGTTAAAAAATTGAAAAGGATGGAAGTATTATTGGGTCGAGTCCAGAGTGTAAAAGTTGCAAACTATCCTCATTTTACTGAAGAGGTAAGATAATTTACTGATGTGCAAGTTTCAATAGACAAAATGAATACTAAGTATTCTCTGTGACCCTCTGTCAGTTTGGTGAAAGGTAACGAACAATTATTATTGATTCTTCACTTAAATGTTTGACTGTTTTCATTCATATGTATTTGCCTGAAGCAACATGTGAGATATGTTGATAACAGTACAACAGCTATGATTGTTGATTATTAAGGTAGTTTGGAATTTCCTTCTGTATGTATTGTTATGAAACCATTGTTGATCTTGGGGTATGTGTAAATCTTCCTCAATGTTGAGAAGTTGGAGAAAAATAATTCTTACCTACTTTTACTCCATTTCTTTTTTGTGAATGTGGACATGTGCGTGTAGAATGCAGAGAAGTGTCCACAAAGGTAGAATTGAGACTTGCTTGCCATGGTTGGCTAGAAAATTTGTAAAGAATTTTATTAGAATTTTCCTTGTTCTGTGGTCACTCGTGTAAACACAAGACCAGGTATGCTTCCTGACAGTAGTGGCTTGTGCAAGTTTCTTAAGAGGAGCAAAGAAATATAATGCATAAACTTCTTGAATGCCTGAAATCTTTTCACACTTTATTAAATGAGTGAATATAGATCGTTCTATAATAAATAGTTCTGTAATAAAATAGAAAAGAAAACTTTGTATGACTTGCATACATATTCTCTTCTACAAAAATAAAAGATTCATAATAACTTCCAATTACATTACTGGAAGTTCATTTGTTCAGTCAAATTACGTTTTCTCTTGCCATATAAACATTGCTGATGTAATGGTATTACAACTAATCTTTTAAATTTAAGTTATTGTAATTTAACCTTTGCATGTGTTTTTACAGTTTGAGTCAGTTTTTCTCAGAAGACAGCTTGAGAAAGAGAGAGATAATTTTAAACATTTGCAATCTCATCAAAGCATGACTTTATATCCTGATTATCAAAGTAAAGTGCAGGTTTTAAAAAATATGGGTTATATTAATGAAGATTGTGCAGGTAAAGTACTAATAATAAAATTAGATTTTGTGTTCAAGTGTACTGTGTCTTATAAGTAAATATAATTTCATTAATTCTTGGTCTCTTAGTTGATATGAAAGGAAATGTTGCAATAAAAATGAGAAATCATGAGCTGCTTATCACAGAAATAGTTCTTCGCAACATTTTGACTGATTTGCCACCTGCAGAAATCGCAGCTCTCTTGTCATGCCTAGTCTGTCAACAAAGAACTAGATTCAAGGATGATAAAGATCCTGAAATGGATTTAGGAGTCTCTCTTAAGGATGTAAGTGCTACATTTCATTATTATTTGAACAGACAATTTATAAGTTATAAAGTTTTTACATTAGTCATTTAGAATTCTTTTAAAGGCACTCAGCTTTTAGGTAACTGTGGTATAGTACATATATTTCCACCTAAAATGTGGTGTATCATTCTGGGGAAATACATGAAATAGTATCCATATTTTAAGATTACAGATAAATATAGAGCAAACACATCTATGTGATTACTACAAGCCTCTTGTTTTATTGAGTTTGGAGTCCTACTATTGCCTTGCCATTTCATTTACAAATTAGTGGTTTATGTCAAAACTGACTTACTCAAGAATGGGCTACTGTTTTCATGCAAATACATATGTCTATAATTGAAGGATATATATAGACACACTCACTCACACACTCTCGCACTCTCACTCTCTCTCACTCACACATACACACCCGTGCACGCACATGTTATTTTGTTTTGCTCAAATACAGAGGCAGGCTTTCGGATTTTTTAGGGAGGGGGGAGGCAAAGGGCTCCCCAAATAAGGAATATACTACTACAATACTTATGACATTTCGTTTAAGAAGTTCTTTTAACCAAATGTGAAATGAGTAGTTACACTATAACTAACATTAAAATAAGATTTTTGAAAGCTCTCTTGGCCCGTGTCCTACCACCGCCATCCTCTACAGCAAGAAACGTGTTGTTTTTTGTTTTTTTTTAATCAACTTAACACTATTTTAACTGATTGAAAAAATATGAAAAGTAAGAAAATAATTTATACTATCATTGAAACATTTTTACCTTCTTGTTACTGGTTACGCAGTAAGAGAGAAAGTTATGGAATGCTGTGCGAAAAAACGGCGAATTTTAGGCTGAAAAACTCTTATTGCCAGACCCTGATAATGAAAACGCGCATAAATTCAGTTGCTAAATTTAGGAAAAAAATCCTTTCACACGTAGGGTACCCAGAATCCCTGTTTTGTGGGTCCTTGATACCGAAAAATCGATTGATGGTAAATCGTCTGTCCGTCTGGTGTATGTGAACAACACTAGCACTTAAACCATGTAGGATTTTTCCCAAATAAAATTCCCCCCTTCCAATCTGGCCAGTCAAAGTTTTTGGGCTTTGAAAAACATTAATTAATTTTTGGGGCTACTTTACACAAAACCCCTGCCACATTTTAAAAATTTTCTCAAAAACGACTCCAAATTTTTCCTTTAAATTTCTTGTAAGAATAGAGTAAAATATACAGATGGCGTAGGTCCAATTTTCACTGTTGACTGAATTTTCGATAATTGTAACGTTTGATTTTTTTTCGAATGGCAACTTCCTACAACTACACAATTGAAGATAGAATTTTTCTTTCAACTGACATTTGTCCTTAATTAGTTTTTTCATTAAGGTGATGTAATTTTTTTAAAACTTTTAGCAGTTTTCACGCAATATTGCGCGCAATATGTACCTGAAATTGTAAACCAGTGGTGCTACAGAATGGTACAGATCTTCTCTTATTAGTTTTCTAATTTCCGTGGTAAGGGCTAGCTTTACAGTCTTACAGCTGGCCCAGACCAAAGAAATTAGAAAACTAACAAGTAAGGGGAATGTCTGTGCCATTGTGTAGCACCACTAGTTTTGATTGCTGAGCTGTAGTTAAAAAAATAAAACCACTTTTCACCATTTCTCCATCTTTAAATCACCCTTTGAAAATGGCTTCAACAGTTCTGTGCATTTTTTTAGTGTTTATTATAAATTTGTAATGAAAATGTTTTTTATCCAAAAAAATGAAATTTTTTTGTTATAATAATGGAACTGACATTATAATTAAAACCACAGCTATGTGTTTATAATAACAGAAAAATGAAATTATTATAAGAACATTGAATATAACAAAAAATATTCATTTGAGGTAACAGTTTCACTTTTTCTCAGCGTACACATTACCCAGTATAATGAGAGAACATACTTACATTATATAATAAAATAAATTGTTTTACTCAACTTCATTCATATATTTTACTTTCTCATTTTTTCAAAAATCGTAAATGCGCAGTTTTTGTCCTCTTAACACACTATGTTCCCGCTAGAACTGCCAGATCACAGAACAGTCAGTGCCTTGTTCGAAATATTCAAGAACACTAAGATATTCGTAACGGAAAGAATTTATTTAATCATAATGTTTTGCATAAGTATGTTTTTGTATAAGATTACTCAGATATAGTAAACTAAAAAATTGCTTATATTATAATGTTTGTGTTCTGTTTGGGGAAGTTGTTTCTATTGTATATTATTACTATTATTGTATTGTACGAAAATGACTTATCCCATATTATATGTTACAACCATGGATATAAATAAATATTCTATTATATTTTTCCCTTCATAGAGATGTAGAGAAAGAGGACGTAATGGGTTTTCAAATGAGAGGCTACACAGCTGTAGGGCATTATGGGAATATAAAAATTAAAATTAGTTCTGTTTTATCCTAGTTAGAATTCATTTCTTTTCCTGCCTAATCGTGACAAATAAATACCTGGACACTGTCAGGTTACTTCAGCAAATAAATAAACCAATTATTTAACAACCCGAAGTAGAAAATAAAGTGTATATGAGATCTGATGAGAGCAATTTTCTTTGCAACTCCATTATTGGCCCTCAATCAGGTACTCTTGAGACAAAATTCAGGTAGTTCTAGTTTCTCTTAGTTGGCTAAATGCTGGGAATTGGGATGTTTGTACAAAATTAGAACTATTTAGAATCTTATTCACTAAGTGCAGTGATTGAACTACCGAACTGTCTTTTCTTGTTTTGGATATTATTTCCTTTGTCATAGTAATTGTGTAAATACATTTTCCATCATTTTTTGTTACAGGGTATAAAAAAGATAAAAGAAATTGAGAATACTATTAAGATACAAGAAAAGCTTTGCAATGTTGAGCAGCTGCCAGCTATTAATCAAGACCTAAGCTTTGATCTAGTACGTGTTGTGTATGAATGGGCTAAAGGAAAGGTAAGATTTAATTAATACAGAAATTTAATTGGCATGAACTTCTCAAAAAAAATTATATTTGTGTGCAGATTTCCGAATTTAGGTCAGTTTAAAACAATTACCTACCTGGCAACATTTTTGCCATTTATTTAACTTTCAAAGCTATTATAAATTATAATTGGCCTTTGGATGTGCTAGTTGGGAGATCGTGCTCAGGATCACAGAAGTGTGTAGCGTATAACAGGAAGGGACCAAACTACGTTTCTGGATCCCCTTTTCTGTTAATAGTTATTTATGCACAAAGGGCACCTTGGGCTTTTTGTCATCCAAGATCATTAGAACCAGTGGTATTTACACAATCTTATTTTTTTATCTACTTTCATTGATTCACATTTAGTAATTAACTAGATGTTAATTTCACTCGGTTTGTCTTTTCATATTTCCCTTTCATAAGAGAACATGTAGCATCGTTTAACTATTTTCATATTTCCCTCGTAACCACGGTCCTCTCAATCCAGATAAGTTATGCAGTGAATATAAAGTTCCTTCGAAGGCAATAACAAGCTATAGTGAATCAGTAAAAAATAAACATTTTTTCTTACTTGTACTCGGAAACAAGTAAAACATACAAGGACAATGAAATTATATATTTAATGATACAATTAATAGAAGCAATTGAGTTTATGTCAAACCATTTATGAGGTTGAAAGATGTCTTGAAAAGCATCATCCCAGAATTCCATTTAACTCTTCCTCAAATTGGGGGAGATTAAAAATGAGGGAAAATCAGGAAGGAACAATTCCACTGAAATAAATGTTTTATGGATCCCCCTTTCAATTTTCAAAATTATCAGAGGGGGCCATGACCCCCTGCACGCATTTCTATGCGTGGGAATCACATTATGGAAAAAATATAAAGTTTAGCACTTACATATAGATAATAATGTCAAAATAGGTGATTGTAAATTTAGTGCATTCAAGGGCGAAAAAGCACAAATCATTAACAAACTGTGCATATTCAATACAAATTATTGCCAAGAATTTATTTTGCTTATCATTACTAATATTTTCGTTCTCACAATTATTATATTGAGAAAAACGTTGAACTACTATTTAGAAGTGGCACTCTGCTGAATTTTCATAAAAAAATAAGGGTAAATAAAACTGAATAGGCATCATATACTTTGGCTTGTTATATTGCTCTTCACAAATTAATAAGGCTGACTTTGCTTATTTAATTTTTCAGTCTTTCTGTTGAATCGACATGTGAAACTGACAAAAGTACACTTTTAGGAGGGTTATAGTAAAAGAAGAGGAGTATGGCAGGAATCACAAGGAACAATTGGGAAAATGCTTGAGAGATGATATTGATTTGTATCTGCCAGTTCAAAATCAGTTTGGTGTTTTTGACTAGCCACCAATGATTAGTATTTAGCAAATTGTTTAGAAATAGCGAAGTGCTAGTACGTTGCAACTTTACATTCAGCAAGCAGTGTTAACTAGAAACATTATTTAATCAAAATTATTTATAATGAATTGTATGTATTAAAGCAATTACACCTCATTTTTTGTTGTTTTCAGCCATTCTCTGATATAATGACCTATAAAGTGGATGTTCAAGAAGGCATTATTGTGCGTTGTATTCAACAGCTCAGTGAAACAATCAATGATGTCAAGGATGCTGCAAGTACTATTGGTAACACACTATTAAAATCAAAAATGGAAGATGCTCAGAAAGCAATTAAACGTGATATAGTGTTCCTAGCAAGCTTGTATACTTCAGATACAACCTTACCAAAACAAGATGAAGTAGACAATGAAAATAAGGATGAATGAGTTCGGTAATGTTTTATTTAACTAAAGGCTTATTAAAACTGTAATAAATTAAGCACAAATCAATATAATTTATTAATATTTATTTTTCAACTTGATGGAATATACAATGAAAAATTGTAAAAAAGAAAACATTAAACTATGAAATGTAGAGAAAGTTTTATTGAACTTGAACATTAAAGACCCAGTTAACATATTGCCAAGATTATTTACAGAGCTCTCTGTTCATTACCTGCCATTTGACCTTGCCCTTTAGAAACTTCACTAATGCATATCCACTGACCTTCATTATTTTCTCTCCATAAACTAACTTTATTATCCCCACCAGATACAGCTAAAATATTACCATTAAGGGACCAGCTTACATTCCATACAACGTCATCAAAAGTATTCAGCACTGTGGAATTCCATTGCACATTATCATCACTTGTCCAGATTATTACACGCCTATCTTGAGAGCAACTTGCAATAGTACTGCGAGGTAATCCAATAGAAGGTGCCCAAGCAACATCTCTAACCCAGTCAGAATGAACTTCAAGTTTAGTTTCTTCAACCCATCGATCACCTTCTTCTTTCCAGATTTTAACTAAATTGTCACAACCGCCAGTCACTATTCTTTTAGGAGGAAGGCTAGGACGAGCAGATGATGTAGGATCAAGTGCAGGATTAATTGAAGTTGCAGGGCACCAACTCACCGCATTGCATCCAATTGTATGAGCATTCGTGATTTTCTTTACTTCCCAACTTCCATCTGGGTTGCTAATCAAAATTGACACAGATCCATCCGAACTACCACATGCTAGAATTAAGCCGAATTCGTGAGGTGCCCACGCCACAGAATTAACGGATGAATCGTGGCTGTTATACTCATAGAATTTCTGCCACTCGCCAGCTTCTTTCCAGATAATAACTTTCCTATCGTACGAACAAGACGCCAGAAGGTTTCCATACTTTGGATGTGCCCAAGCTACTTGCCAAACAGGTCCGTAGTGTCCCTTCAAATCAGCTTTCAAACTTTGGGTTCCGTTCCTAATATCGAATATTTTAACTGAATGATCTGATGAACATGTTGCGAGGCGAAGACCATAATAATCCATTTCGGCATCGTGGATGATGTCTTCGTGGCCCGTGTCCACAGTATTTAGAACTGAAACCATTTCCAAGCGTCTGTCAACGTGGAGAGTATAGTAATCCTCTTTTCACGTACGTTTTTAAGTTTTTCAGAGGACACGTTTGACGCGAACACCTCTCCCTCCACTCCAACCAAATCCCACCTCCGCTTGTCCACTATTTTTCTACATACGTGGAAGATCAGTTTATAAAACTTACCGCACCAAAGCAACCTAACTCTGGACCAATGTAGATTCGAATGTTGGCACGCATGTTTAAAGCCCGCCAAAATATCGAAGAGCGAGCACATGACAAACAGTGACGGATAATTTGTGCGCAGAAGTTATCAAATAAAGTTTTGTGGTTTCGTCGAAACACAAAACAGTGAAGTTACTGATAAATTCAATATGAAGGTGAGAATAAGTAAATAAGGGACAAGTTATTCTGTAAAACGTTTTCAAGATGGTTTTGCAAAACAGTGGCAAATACCGACCAGACAAAAAAGATACTGGAAAGTCGTCGGGGGCGTCAAGGTAATTTGTGTTGTGTATACACAGTATAATTATCTATTAATTTAATTATAACTAGAGTTTGGAAGTTTATGCAAGCTTTTAACCCTGAAACATGCATGCAAATATGCCAAAACAATGTTGAAATGTGCACGAAAATTGTTAAGATATGCAGCTTTTGGTCACAAAAACGTATTTTATAATGACATTGCATGTTTTTGCCACCTAGAGACAGGGAATATGCAAATTAAAAACAGATTAGTATCTATTTCTGCATATTTTATTTTGCATTAAGAGCACAGGATATGTACTATTAGGGAGTGTCTATTAGACAATATAATTTTGTGTGTAGAAAATAATATTTCAACATCACTTGATATGGGAGACAATGTTTGTGCTCAATACATTGTCTGGAAGGTGAACACTATTTCTTTCCAAGAGTTTACCCATTGTCTGTACAGTTTGAAGCCTAGGTTCTTTCCAAAAACTTCCTTTCTTTTCTTCCTATTTGCTTTTTCCATCTCACCTGGAGCTGCCATGAATTTATCCCTTGCCTCCTGAAGTGCATCTACTAAGGTTTTCCTTGAATTCTTTATCTTCTTTATAAACCAATGACAGCAGATATTACTTCGGTGGCATTGGCTGTCAGTAGTCTGCAAACGTATTGTACTAACGTATTTGAAGCAACAAGAAAGTTCACACTTTTCATTAATAAATATTATATATTTGGAAATGCATATTTTTGCATTACTTTATGTAAAAATGTTCTTTGATGTACCAAAAGGCCCTGAATCTGCAAAATATATTAAATATGCAAAACATTTCTTACCTTATTTTCAATATTTTGCCATGAAACGTACACATTTGAAGTTAACAAAAAACCTGCAATTGCATGAACTTCCCAGTGCTAATCATGGCAATGTAGAATAGGAGACGTCATTTGTGTAGATATTACAAGTACCCAGTGCAACAAGTACTGAATATGTCAGCAAAAGCATAACGGTAAATGTAATTTTTCAGAGAGGATACATCAGAATTGCGAATAAGAGAAGCTCAGGAAAATGATGTTATTGACGCAAAGTATGGTTTTGAGAGAGTTTCTGATCACTGCGAACGTGTGGGCTTTCTCATTAACATGCACACGGTTGGTTTCCACATTTCTTTATTTTTTTATTCAGTTGGCATGCTAGAGTCATTTTCAAAATGTATTTTCTATTATTCATCAGACGGAAATATTGGATGAAGATAGAAAACTTGTTAGCGCTGTTGACTACTATTTTATTCAAGAAGATGGAAGTCGCTTTAAAGCATCCTTACCCTACCGGCCATATTTTTATATTCTTCCAAAAAAGGATTGTATTCAGGAAGTTATTGGATATCTTACAAAGAAATTCAGTGGTTTATTGTTGAAAGTAGAAGTAGTTAGTAAGGAAGATCTTGATTTGGTGAGTGACAGTGATCTAAATAATTTTTACTGAATTATATAAACTGATGGGGTTTTGGTTTCAAATTTTATGTGGTGTGTAATCTAAAGTTAAGTAATTCTTGAATTTGTAGCCAAACCATCTGATAGGTTTAAAGCAAAAATTTATAAAACTTGCTTTTGCTACGGTCAATGATCTTGTGAAAGTGCGTAAAGATATAATGACTGCTGTAAAGAAGAACCAAGAAAGAGAAAAGAACAACACATATTACACAGAAATGTTGACTTCAGCATTAGCTACTAAAGGTGATGCAGGTATAAGTAAAAAAATCACAGATCAAATGGAGAACATTCTTGATATAAGGTATGCAATATTTTAGTTATCCCAAATATTTCATTTATAAATGGCATATTTTATTTTGGAATGTGCAATTTCCAGAGAATATGATGTTCCATACCACATTAGAGTTTCTATTGACAACAAAATATTTTGTGGTTCATGGTATTCTGTCAAAAGTAGAGGAACAGAAAATCCTATTATTACCAAAAGGGATGATATTATCGAAAGACCTGATCTGATTGTCCTTGCTTTTGACATTGAAACTACAAAGCTGCCTTTGAAATTTCCTGATTCTAACACTGATCAGATTATGATGATATCATATATGATTGATGGACAGGTAAATTTGATTTTTAATAACATATGTTGTGCAAGTTTTTATTCACATGCACCACTGAAGTAACATGTACTATTATTATTATTATTATTATTATTATTATTATTATTATTATTATGTTATTATTATTATTATTATGTTATTATTTGTATGACCCACTGCAGAGTATACAATGGTTGCATCATTCTAATCTCTTTCTTTTCAATAAACATGTTGTAACTTTTACCTTTTGTCAATATTTAGGGTTATCTTATTACAAATCGTGAAATAATAGCTGCTGAAATAGAGGATTTTGAGTACACACCTAAACCAGAGTTTGAGGGCATGTTTACAATTTTTAATGAAGAAAATGAAGTTGCACTATTGCGGTGCTTTTTTAATCACATAAATGAAATAAAGCCTCATGTATTTGTGACTTACAATGGAGACTTCTTTGACTGGCCATTTGTGGAAACTCGGGCAGCATTCCATGAAATTGATATGAAACAACAAATTGGTTTTGCAAAGTCTCGAGATGGAGTTTACACTTGTCGTGCTTCTATGCATATGGATTGTTTATGGTATGAATGTCATTTTTGACTTAAACATGTTAAATCTAATATTTTGAATGCTCATTATCTTTGCATTTGTCGATAAATATTATTTGTCATATTTTGTCTTCTTTTTTCAGTTGGGTAAAACGAGATTCTTATTTACCAGTTGGTTCCCATGGCTTAAAAGCTGTAGCAAAAGCAAAATTGCGTTATGATCCTGTTGAATTAGATCCAGAAGATATGTGTAGGTTGGCTTCTGAAGAACCTCAGGTTTTATCAAACTACTCAGTATCTGATGCTGTAGCCACATATTACCTATATATGAAATATGTTCATCCTTTCATTTTTGCGTTGTGTACTATTATTCCTCTGGAACCTGATGAAGTGAGTTTACTTTTTTGTGGAGATTGCTTGGCGAAAGAAAATGGTAGGACTAATCCTATCAATAGTTCATGAGATTAATAAGAAAATATTGAAATATCTTTCCATAGTGAAGAAAGTTAACATTATGGTATTCATCCAGATAGATTATTTTTTATTTAAAATATTTGCTTTCACTCATCAAAATTGAATAACAATTCTTACCATTTCATTTCCCAGAGCAGTTTATTTAGGCAAGAAATGTGCCGGGAGAAGAATGGGAATACTTATTTATTTGTTATCTAGGTATTGCGTAAGGGATCTGGAACTTTGTGCGAGTCCTTGCTCATGGTGGAAGCATTTCATGCAAATATAATATTTCCTAATAAGCAGCAGGCAGAGTACAATAAGCTGACAGAAGATGGGCATGTGCTTGATCAGGAAACCTATGTCGGTGGCCATGTGGAAGCTTTGGAATCTGGGGTATTTCGGGCTGATATACCGTGTCGTTTCAAGCTGGTAAGGCTCTTTCTCTTTTCTATTGTTGAATTATAGTTTCTATTATATTGGTGAATATTTATTGTATTTGTATTTTGTTGTTTTTAAAAAAAATTCTATAATTTGTTTTCAAGTCATTAGTAAAATCAGTGATAGATTTAATTAAAATTTTTCATGAGTCGCAGAGAAAATGCTGAGATGATTCACAATTTATCTCTTAGAAACAAGTCAAGTTTTACTCATCTTTCTCTAAATATCATGTGCATTTATAATGTTTAATAGCAATGATTATAAATGAATAATGATTCATTATATACAACCCCTTATCAATTACCGTCAAATTCAACTTATTGGCTTAACCATACAACTTTTATTTCAAAAACTTAAATATGAACATACACAATTTTTGTAAGGATGAAACCGATTGTTGTGTTCTTGAAAACATTTAATTGCCCTTCTGTTTCTGTTTAAAATTTTACCATTTGTTTGTGGCTGTTATTAAAGGTGTTTCTTTACAAAGATCTTTGTTAAGAACTCTATACAGTTTGAATAACTACTTTTTTTTATTAATATTGTCTCTTGAAATTTCATAAAATAAATGCAAATAAACTCTGAAAACATCTTCATTGAATCTTTCCGCTTGAATGATTTTTTCTTATTGCATATTTTGTTTTGTGATTTCAACCTTTTACTCTAAAAATTAATGTAGATATATGTGCATGTTCTTTGAAACACAGGTAGTATGATTTTTGTGAAATTTTCTGTTATGATGCATCTGAACAACATGATTCTTCTGTCTTGAAATTCCATCAGTAGGGGTTTTTATCCATGTTTGGTTAAAAGCAATATGCAATACATATTGAGGTGTGTGCAAGGCATGGCAGGGCAGTGATGATGGATGGAGAGATGATGTGAATCAGAGGGTATACTGTGGCAATATAGTAAATAAAATTAGGTACTTTTATGTTACACAATAGTGTGACGTATTGGGATTTAAGTACACAGACGACTGATTCCAAGATAAAATATTTACACAATACTTTACAAGTTAAATTTACAAGCATTAAACAAAAATCTCTGGCAACCTTTTTTTCCCCTTAGCCGCGAAAACCCCGCGACCGTCCCTAGGCCTAGCCCAGTACTACTGCTCTTAACGCAGGAGAGCAACGCGTGGTGCGAAGCTGTCGGACGCTGAGTCCCTTAACCACCGTTCTTCATGGCCTGACGCCAAACCGGTCTTCGCCTGGAAAACCGCGTGCTATCATAGCACCGGAGATATCACCCAGTCTTTCGACTCTCGACATATCCCATGTGGGCGCAGTCGACGCCGCGTGAAGAACTCTCAGGGCTCGCCCTTCTCGGCGCTTCCATGCTATCGGGCGTCCAGAAAGCTCGACGGCCAGCCTTCTCTAGGGGTCTTGCACCATCAACCCAGACTCACCTTTCTCAATAGGCTATTTTAGAGCGGATCTTTCCTGACGCCCCCTCCCCTGGCGTCCCTCTATTCAGCGCGTCGCCTCACGGCCTAGGCGCGCAAATCTGGCAATGACAACCGACTGCATCCGGTTGAAGCGTGGGGGTGTAACGGTTTCTCCCGGCCCGACTGGCTAGAAAGCTTTGCACGACGTCACTGACCCTCCTATATCCGGGGGTAGAATTTTTTTTCGCAACTATATGCCCATGAAAAAAAATTCCAACTAGATAACCTGGTCGTGAGACCTCCACATAGTAAATGTTTTACGTAAAATATGAACAAACACCTAATTAAGATACTTGAAATAAAATCTTTCGGCTGTTCCCCCCTCTATCACCTATGCCAGAGGTGCACAAGCGCCCCATTTGAGCCCCTTGGTGGGGCGCTGGAAAGCCCGCGCCCCACGAGAACCAGTTGGCATAATCCTCGACGGCCGGGCTGTCCCTTCACTTTTCTGCTCTTTACATTTTTCTTTCAGTAGTTGGGAATCGTCGTAACTGCACGGGTATTGTCAATGTTCGGTTCCACTTATATCTGTGAGCAATTTTTCTCCCGCATCAATTTACAAAAAACCAAGTCCAGACGCCGAATGACACTCTCACATCTGCTGTCGACAATGCGAGTGGCAGTGGCACGAACACTCTCGACAAATATTGATTCTATCATTTCCTAAAAGAAAAAAATTGGAACTTTGAGTTTCTCGAAATATCTTGTTCTCTTATTATTATTATTATCATCATCATCATCATCATCATCATCATTATCATCTCAAACTATGTTTCTTTTTTTGCCTTATATAAATAAAATTACCAAAATTTAGAAAAGTATGGTCAAGTGTATTACAACCAGAATTAAATTTATAAAGTGCGTATAATTATTAACAATGACAGATCTTTAAACATTCTGTTTTTATTATTTAAATTACAAATATTTTAAAAATATGTTGCAACACTAAAGATTGAACATGACATTTGTGGGAGTGTTGAGCAATTTAACCTGAAATAATAGTATACAATACGAAATCTTCTGTCTCCAGAAACAACAGCTGATACATCAAGTCTTTAGTTGTCAAATTCAACGTGATTCAACAAATTTCCGACTTAAGGCTAAATGCACCGAAAAATACTGTTAGGGAAAATCAATAGATCACAGCACTATCACACGGAATTTACTAGATCGATAACGTCTGAACAAATTGTCCGAATTTCGATCTGTAAACGACATTGGACTCCTTTTTAAAATAGAAATCACGCTACGATGCCGTTTCTTCAAAAAATATTTCAAAAAATGTTTAATGATTTCTCATAGTTTTGGGAAGAAATTAAAAAATGTGGGCTTATAGCGCGATGACGTGCTTCCTGAATCCAACGCCGTGGCAACCATGCAAATCGGATGAATAGGAGCGGCGTAAAGTGAAATTTCGGAAAAAATACCTGACCCCCCCTCCCGCAGTGAACTTGGAGTGAGCATTCGCAACGATATTCGAGAACCACTGTCCCAGTGCCATATCGGATTTGGAAATCCCGGAACCCCTCCCCCACGGCCACTTTAGCCTAGCCCTTCGCGGCGGGCACTGAAAGAACGCCCGCCCGGTGCCTAGAGGTTCTCACAGAGTAATAACCTGCTCTATGGTTTCACAATGGGCAAACTGAATCAGACCTGTAGAGATATTTCAAGATTTTCACCGTGAAATATAAAGATGGAGTCTCACAATTGTTATAAATCTTGGAAACTCAGTCATCGAAGTGAAGATTCGAAGGATTGTATAGTACGAGTATATACACTTTACCATCGATTCCTCTCCATTCGCGTGATTGTGATTATTATTATTAAATAATAATAATAATAAAGTCCTAATGTAATGTTCTTTTCAAGTATTATATTTCTCTGCTAAGAAAGCAAAGGATAAAAGTCAGAGAACTCAGCAGGGTATTCCAGCGTAGACCAAGACAAGATAAAGAAAAGTTTCTTTAAGAAATATAGCACGTCATACGCAGTTTTTAACTGTTTTTTGTCGTTAAATGAGTAAATAAAAAGAAAAATGCAAAGAAGTGGAAGAACATAACAACAAAAGGAGACCTAAAGAAATGTTCCGGGTCATTCGAAATATGACCAGGGAGTGTAAACTGGCAATGAGGAATAGGCAGGAACCGAAAAGGTATTAGATACCGGTAGAATACCGGTATTTTACATACCCTTTTCAAATACCTATGTTCTTTTATACCGGTAAAATACCTCTATAGGACGTCTATAACGGTATGGACGTCCATAAAGGTTATAAGGGTATTATACCTGTATTTTCAATGAAAAACAATAGCTTACCATCCATAAATGTCTACTAAATAAGTTATTTTAGTTAATAATATCTCACAAAATGTTTATTAAACTAATATACTTTTATAATTGTTATTTGTTTGAATTATCATCTTGTTTATATATAACACTCGGTTACTAATAATTAACGAAACGCGAATGATTCCATTAATTCTTGTATAGTAAATATAATCTCCACTTAGTCACTGCACAATGTTCTCGCCCACTGAACACTGCTCACCGCCCTCTTCCTACGCTTGGGCATATCGAATTGCCGTAGTGTAGCACGCAGCCCGCCGAAGAACGCGGCGAGATGTCTGCAGAGGTCAGAAAAGTCACGCTATCAGAACAGCAGTGTGCCAGAGGTGCGACCCTGCTTCCAACTCAGAAGGGTGACTACACTTGAGCGCGTGCCCTGGCGGCGCTGGGCTTGGATAGAAAGGAGCGCGAAATGAGGAGGAAACATTCAAAACGTGACATGTCCACTTTACTCCTTTTCGAGAAAACGCCAAAAGTTATGTCATGAAAATTATGCAGATGTTTTATTTGTACTTTATTCTGAATTATTTAATAATGATAGATAAATATATTATTAATATAAAATGTAAATATTCTATGAACTTACATTTAAAGAAAACAACATTTATGTCAACTGGTAAAAAAGGAAGCCTGAACATCAACGGAGAAGTTATATACATGGCAGGCGAAGTTAAATATTTATGAATTACAATAACAAATTCTGGATACTGTACAGAAAAACTAAAGAGAGGAATAATTTTAGAAAAAGCAGCGGAAAGAAAATTACACAAATTCATAAAATATGCAGGCATATCAAGTGATTGATTTCTAAAATTTTAGGTCCCGGAACGCGCTCAAAATGATTTATTAATTTAATAGAAATAATTATATATTTATAATATAATGTAATAATTATCAGCGAGATACAGGAACGCCGTTCCGTCGTGTTCCGTCAGAAATCAAGCCTTCCGTAAGACCAAAATCCAAATAATCGAGAAAATGGTATTTCTAATCCTGTTGTGTGGGTGTAAAAGCTGAACATTGAGATAGGCCGAAAAAAGGAAGATGCTTTTGTAGTATGGACACGGAAGAAAATATTAAACGCACAATGGGAGGGCAAAAAGATAAATGCCGAAATTTTGAAAAGAAACCAGAACTTTCTCTAAAAGCCAAAGCCAAAAAATGAAAAATAAAATATTTTTGACATACTATAAGTCGAACAAAATCTCTAGAAAAGGATATTATGCGTGGAATGATAGAATGAAGCGGAAGAAAAGGGTGTAAGTGGCACAATTGAATAACTAATACACAATATCACAAACAAAAGGAAAAAGGCAGTTCCGAGTCCGAGTGAGCAATGAACAAATTGCTAGCATCATTAGCCTATTGCTGTGTATATCCAGATAGGTCTAACAAGGGATGGCTTGCGATCTATGTTCTAGTACTATTTCTCTGCGCGTTCAGACCCGCGAAGAATTGGGACCTGCAGATGAAAGGAGAGATGCTCACAGCCGCTGCTTGACCGGGACTGGAGCCGACAAATAGACATCATCGCACTGAACAGTGTGTTTGATACCCGCAGTCTTTCATGCGTACATTCTGCCATTATTAGGGAAGAACTCGCTGAATTATCGGCGCGTCCCCTCCCAGTTTCGGATAGCAAGAAAAGCGAAGGAATGATGCTCAAGTAATACAAATGCAAATATCAAAATTAAAACATCTTTAAAAAACCTGGTTTAGAAACATCGATCAAGTTCGTGCGGAAGATAATTTGTTTTGACAGTGGCCGTGATTGTTAATTTATAATTACGATTTAGACAAAACGGCAAAAGAAAGTTTTCAGGCTTAGTTCCGCTGTTATTCTTTTTACTATCGCCCAGGGTCATCTTATGGAGTCACAACTTCCTCAAATGGGTACAGGAAGGTGGGCGAAAGACCTTACACCTAGAGTGCTTGCGTTGGCCGCCTCTCTGCGTACGGTAGGACATACGTAGGAAATGCCAGAAAAATGGGGTCATTTCTTGGGCTGAAGATAGTCTACTGGATGACGATGTTACAATCACCGTTCGCTTTATTCGAACACATGTATTGACAGTGGTATAATGCAATATTATTTCATATTTTAACTTTTTTATAAAATTGTGATTATCGGTTCTTTTCATTCACAACAACTCATCAAGCACATCGATAATAAACATCAGGTTTCGTAAATGTTTCATTTTTTTTACGAAATATGTTCATGTGTCTATACAAAATCTATGTTTTGAAAATATCAACATCAATGTTGCATCCCTATTCTCGACACCTAGATGAGGATCGCCGATTTAATACGTTTGCATTCTGATTCCCTAATATGATGTTTATCAGTGACTGGTATGCTACGTTTTACTAGTAGTATATAAATCTTATAAATTGAATTGTTACCCGATTAAATGTTACTGATAAGCGTGTACGATGTTTAGAAAAATGGTATCTTAATGTAGAAATGTAAAAGTTGCCGAACTGTATAACAAAACATAATTTACCCCCTCATAGACGGATATTCCTCTTCTAGTGTGGTGTTCCTGTCTAAGGGTTAAAGTTGTATTGCTTTCATGACAATTTAATGCATTAAAAATACATTTATATGTCACAATACAATGACTTACACTACATCCTTTTACATTATCATTTACGTAGTTTGTATCAAAATGACGCGCCGGGAATTACTTTTTCCAATCTTCAAGTTTATACAAATGTAACAGAATCATTTTATATCAATATAACTTACTAAGTAAGCTGGGACATGTCACGATTCTTAATATTAGATTTTAATGTTTGTTACAGTGTTGGATTCAGGATGCATCTCGCCTGCGCGCTATTTTACCACTTCTTCAATTTTGTCCGAAAGTACGAAAACAGTTTTAAAATTTTACTTGGGAAAACAGATTCATCAGGTGAAGTCTATCAAGGAGACAAACGCCGTTTTGAGATCAAAAATCGAGTCGCAGGATAAAAGAGCTCGTGCGTAATTTCGGCTCATTCTTTCTGGTAGTGGAATGATAACGGAAGATCTTAGAAGTAAAATGTATGTAAACTAAGATGTTAGGACATGGAATATTGGTGATATCTACACAATTAGTTCAATTTTCTTTTTGAAATCAGTTTCCAAATCGGAATTGATATTTTGAGTAGTGCCTCAAATAACTTTTTGATGGTATTCGAAGGTCCGATTTACATGATTGATACGGCGTTGGATTCAGGAAGCACGTCGTCATCGCACTATAAGCCCACATTTTTGAATTTATTCCCGGAACTATGAAAAATCATTTTAAATTTGTTTTTGGAAATATTTTTTTAAAAAACTGCATCGTAGCGTGAATTCTATTTTAGAAAGGAGTCCAAAGCCGTTTACAGATCGAAATTCGGACAATTTGTTCAGACGTTATCGATCTAGTAAATTCCGTGTGATAGTGCTGCGATCTATTGATTTTTCCTATAAGTATTTTTCGGTGCATTTAGCCTTAAGGGAAAAACTATCTGTCTTTTTAATAGTAGTTTTTGTAAGACGCCGAAAAATGTTGAACTTTTGCAATTATCAAATAATTCGGGTTTTCAACGAATTTGAGACCTACACTATTCTCTGAAAGGGCCTTCACACTAACAAAATTTAATTAATAACAGTGGAGCAATTTCTTTGGAAATGTCTCAGGGGCCTCATGTAAAGTACCTCCCAAAATTAAAATATCGTTTACAAATTTAAGGGGCCGCGACATCGTTAGATCGATTAAGGAATATTAGTTTTCAAGAAAATTGGCTGAGTTGTTTAGCCGCAAGCGTTTACTGACGGACGGACGTTTTGCCGTCTATCGTGTTTTCGGTATCAAGCACCCACAAAACATGGATTCTGGCTACACCACGTGTTAGTAGATTTCTTTTCTAAATTTGGCAACTGGATTTAACAACATTTTCGTTAACAGAGCCCGGCAATAAAGAGTTTTTTCTGACGAAAATTCGCCGCTTTTTCCCGCAACATTACGTAACTTTCACTCTACTATGTAAGCGGTAGAACGTAAAAATATGTTGTAATGTGCGAAAAAGAATCTGGAAAATTTATATTCTCGGACCTGGAAAACCGGGAGAAAAAAACCAAACACTCGAGTTCCGTAGTACCATAATTAATTTCGGCCTCATTGAATTTCCGGCTTCACTGGTTCTTCTCCCTCGTCATTCACCTGGTAGAGAACCATCCCTAAACCTCTCTGAGATGCGTCTGCCTGGATCCGAAATTCTTTCGTATAATCAATCGGGTGCGTACACAGCAGTTTTTTCACAGAGCGCCTGCCGCAGCTCATTGTCGGACGCTTCGCACGCTTCCGTCCATAAGATTTTACTCTGGCCGCCGCTTTCCCCGCAAATCCTGGTATCAGGCGTCGATAATATCCGAGCAGAGAGCGTACTTGTTTCTTTGACTCGGGTCTAGGGAAGTTTTTGATAGCTTGAATCTTGGCCTCGGCCTGCCGCAATTTCCCGTTCCCGACTATGTAACCAAGATACTTTACATTCGCACGTGCAAACAAACACTTGCGCGGCTGCACAGCCAATATGGCGGGTTTCAGTATTTGAAAAACCGTATCAAGGCGCCTTGCCAGGTGTTACTAAAAACGGCAATGTCAACGAGGTACGCACCGCGAATTCTTGGCAATTACTCAATAAAGTGTCCATGACCCGACAACATTGATAAGGGCCGTTCTTAATCCCGAAAGGTAATCGAAGCGGCAGGTACGTGCCGAAACTGGTCACGAACGCCGATTACCTTTGCACCCTTTCAGTAAGGCCGATTTGCCAAAAGCATTTACAAAGATCCAATACACTTATGATCTTTGCTGTCGCTACCTGTTCAATTCGTTCTAGATTGGGTATTGGATAATATTCCGTCTTTATGATTTGATTGAGGCGCCTATGATCAATGCAGGGCCGTGGTTTCTTGCCCGGTGCCTCAACCAATATCATGGGAGACGTATAATCAATCTCCGCCTCCATAATGATTTCGCGAAGCATTTTATCAACCTCTTCCCGTAGTATCTTTGTCTGCCTCGGCGACATATAGTAGGGTACGCTTCGAATTACTTTGCTTGTGTCCGTTAATTCTATATCCATCGTAGTGACATCTGTTAATCCGAGTTTCTCACTGGATACATTCCTGTACCGACAAATGACCGTTTTCAGTGCGTCACGGAACTCAGGTTCGACCTCAGTCCCGTTCAGCATCTCTTCCGCGTCAAAGTTGCAAGAATCTAGTTTCAGCGCAAAGTGGTCTAGCGCGTCTTTCTCACCTACTGCTATCACAGTCGTGGAACTGAGAACGTTCACCTACTCTGTCCGCTGGTGGTACCTTTTCAGCATATTTACGTGATAAACACGGGGTTCTTTCCGCCCCGTAATTATACTCGCATTTTCTCGCGAACCTCGCCTGGCCCTATCCACTGCACAGCGAGCTTCCGCGTCTTGTTAGGCGCAAGAACCAGCACCTTCGCGCCTATTTCCAATGTACACGAGACCGCCTTCCGGTCATACCATACTTTTCGATTACGCTTAGCTGTTCCTCAGCTATTTTCTTATGAGCTAACTCGCGGGAGCGCTTCAATCTGTTAATAAGTTTGAACACGTGCTCGACTTCCGAGCTTTCTTCGCCTTCCGATGTTCTCGCTAGCTTTTCATACAGAAGCGTCATGGGGGTACGGAAATTCTTCCTGTAGACCAATTCGGCAGGAGAGAACCCTAGGGATTCATGTACACTCGTGCGCAAAGCAAACATAATGGCGGGAATTTGACTTTCCCAACTCGTCCCTGCTTCTAAACATAGAACCTTCATGAGCCGGTTCATTGTCCTATGCATTTTTTCGACTGCGTTCGATTGAGGATGATACGACGAACTTCTCACAAGTTTAATACAAAATCGTTCGGCGAATTCCAATTGGCAATGATAACCGCCCCCCCAACCGACCGCATCCGGCTGAAGCGTGGGGATGTAACGGTTTCTCCAGGCCCGACTGGCTAGAAAACGTTGCTCGACGCCACAATAAATAGAAATCTTTTTTTTCCTTATTAGTTGTGGTATGGCTGCTATGATTTAAATCAAATAATTATTTTAAAAAATCAAAGATTTAAATCAATATTTCTTATTTGTAATATTTGAAAATATGTTTGTATTTCTAATATTTGTAAAATAAAAATTACTCATAAAAATACTTAAATCTATTATAAAGTTGATATAAAGTGTATATTATATTTCTTATAAACTTTTTCACATAATTGAACAATTTTGAAAAAATAAGATACAATATAATATACAATAAAATGAACAAACTTATGAAACGAAGAACAATAAACAATTTGTATAGAGTTATATACTAATAGACTTAGATTATCGATTAGTTTTTATCCAGCATTGTCTGTAGGTAAAATCTAATTTAGCAGCAATACCGCCCTTACACACATTGAGCTGGTTTTGAAAACAATGTATTTAAAGCTTCAACGGTGTTTATAATTGTAGATTTGTATTAAAATGTGTGCTAAAGCAACTTCGAGTACATCTTAAAGGTGATCAGTATTAATAAAAATGGAATTTTATTAATACTCATTTAAATAACAAAATTAATATTGTCAAAACCAATGAAAACAGTAGTTAATCTTACTAGTTTTAATAATATTAACTTTGTTCTTTGTGTATATTGAAAAAATATAATTTTAAGTGGGAAGCAACAGGACAACTATTAAATAGAATTTAATATTGCAAAAACTGACTAACATTGTATAACAATGTTATACAATGTTTTTGGATGAATTCGGTTGTTTTCAACAATAAGTGCTTTTTGTTTAGGGCAGTATGACTCAAAAAATGCAGAAATTTCTTTAAACAAAGAATACCTTTCTTCTAAACCATGCTAATAGATGGTGGCACAAGTTATTCGGTAATGTGAATGCAAGAGAAGTGTTTCAAGAGGACGAAACTATAATTAACTCAAATTTAAAGATTTTGTGGGTTAGGGCGTTATTGCATCGAACCCCTCAAATATGTGTGTGTGTATGTATGTGTGTTTTTACGAGGGTAGGTGGAAATCTTCAAAACACTGAGTAGCCCGTACTACCCAGCGTGTGAGATTTTTACCCACTAAAAACCAAACCTCCCTTCTCCTCCATCCTCTCCGCGGAACCGCCTTAAGGCATTACATCGCGAAGACTGGAATAGTGACCTCGTCACACGAAATTAGTCAGTTGAGGAATCATAAGATATCATTCCTACCTTTCTCTATGCATCTCAATTCCATCAGTGTATCTTGTGCAAAATTGCACACCACCCTCCAATTGCTGTCAGAAACAAGAATACTTTAAACTGTTTTCTGGTGTCAACTGGCCTATACCAAGTATCTCGGTAGTGGCTAGTCGTTGAGGTGCGAAATGTGGGCACTGAAAAAACACGTGTTCGGCGTCCTCGACACAGGTTCACATACAGGACAATGAGGGGTCACCTAGTTTGAGCCTGTGAAGGTAGGCTGTGAAGCAACCATGTCCTGTTAAAAGCTGTGTGATGTAATAATTTACCCCGCCGTGCTTTCGACTGATACACGATTCAACTGTAGGAATCAATCGGTATGTCCATCTTCCATTGGAGGACGTGTCCCATCGCTGTTGCCACTCTGCTAGCTGTTGCAAGTAGGTCTGCTTCATAACACCTCTATCGTTCACGGGCCATTATATCTATCGGAATCATCCCGACTATGACGCAAACTGCTTCATTGGAGACAGTGCGGAACGCACATGCCGCTCTCAGCGCAGATAACCGATATACTAAAGCCATATCTCATACGTAACTCTTCGTATCTGCAGTGTTGGCCCAAACTGGTGAACCGTAGAGCTCAACCGAAATGACGACCGAGGCAAGGAGCTTCCTCTTTTCATGACTAGGCCCTCCAGTGTTTGGCATTAGCCTAGTCAACGCAGCATTCACCACCGCCGTTTTTTTACTGGCATAGTCCAAATGGTCTTTAAAGGACAAGCGCATGCCGATGATGCCGAGGTATTTTATCGCGGGTCGTGATGAAATGTTGTGGTGACCGACTTTGAGAGTGATGGATTCTCTCTTTCTGCTAGTTACGAGCAGCACTTCTGTTTTATGTTCGGCAAGCTGCAATCCCGCGGAATCGTCTGTGTCGTCTGCGAAACCAATGATCTTGGTTCCTTCTGGGAGTGGGAGCCTAAGAACTTTATCATACATGATATTCCACAGAAGTGGACCCAGCACCGAACCTTGTGGGACACCAGCGGTGATGTTGTGTCCCTTCACTCCATCATCCGTATTGTAGACTAGAATTCGTCTATTCACATATTCGGCCGCTATTTTTCTCAAGTACGTAGGCACATTGATTTGATGTAGTGCCTTATGAATGACACTCCATCTTGCCGAGTTGCATTCTTAATGCCCAATTGTACAACTGCACAGTACTTTTTTGGACCTCTTCTTCACATGATCCCTTTAACGGCCTGTCGGGCTGTTTCGAAGACAAGTTTAACAGCATCGATTGTTGAACGAGCTTTGCGAAAGTCACACTGGTTCTCTGAGAGTCCACCTCCTTTATCTATTGCATCTTCCAATCTTGCGCTAATAATATGTTCAAAAACCTTACCCGCGGTATCGAGCATGCACAGCGGCCGGTAAGACGCCGGATCTTCAGGAAGTTTTTTTTCCTTTGAAAGAAGTACTAGTTGTTTCTTCCATCTCTCAGGAAATATCCCTCCTCTCAAACATGTGGTCCACGAATATTCACTTCGAGCGCATATCGCAGTCTTGAGGGCGATGTTGGGGTATACTATCCGGTCCTGGTAGCATGGAATTACCAATTCTACTGATTGCGTGCAGTGGTTCATCCTCAGTGACTGGTGGTATCATTTCCGTATCAAGTGGCATGATGATCGTCAGTTGGCCGGGGTGGTGTGGGAATAAAGTTGTCACAATTCTCCGAAGAATGTTAGGGCAGGTTGGAGACTGAGTATGCGACTTTATAAACTTACCCATAACCGTCTTGTATGGCCTACCCCATACATCTTTTTCAACTTCATCGCACAGGCTTTTAACGCAAAGACGTTTACTTTCCCGGATTGCGGTCTTCAACTTGTTTCTTGCCTATTTATATTGTTCTTGCAATTGAACAAAGTTGTCTTTACCACGAGCTCGCTGATATAGTCTCCTGGCCCGAAGGCAGTGATGGCGATGCTGAGCAATGTCTTCATTCCACCAGTAAACTGGTAATCATCGGTGGTTGGTTCCTCTTCTGGGCATAGCTGCATCACAAGCTCTGGTTATCCAGTTCATAATTTGGATAACCTTTGTCTCTGCGGTCCCTGATGGTACAAAGTTCTCCAAACAAAGGCGGAATACTTCCTCGTCAAACGCTTTGGCCTTCCATCCCCTCACCTTACATTCCGGTCCAACATGACGAGATGCAGGCTGTATCTCGTATACAATAGCCTCATGGTCGCTGTGTGTGTGGTGTTCACTGACATTCCAGGATACTCTCGTTCTCAACGAGCTGTCTGTCATGAACGTTATGTCTACCACAGACCCTAAACCACATCTGCGGAAAGTGTGTGTATCTCAGGTGTTAACGAGTACTACGTTTAAGAGAGGGAATGATTCTAGGACGGGTCGACCTCTCTTATTCGTAGTCGAGTTCCCCCACTCCACGGCCCAAGCAGTGAAGTCCCCAGCTATCACGAGGGGGCTGCGACCTCTGGCGTCAAGAACTAGACGATCCTGGAATTGCTCAAAGTCATCAAACGTATCGTTTGGTGACGCGTAGCAGCTGTAGATATAGATTTCATCAATTTTGGCCCAGACGAATCCAACTTCGGCTCGAGTCATTACTTGTTGAAATGGACGATTCCCTCATGCCCAAATTGCTGTTTTGTTCAATTTATTATTTATTTATTTAACGTCAAAAAACAGTTGAAACTGCGTATGACGTGCTATGGGGAAAAAAGAATTGTGTGCAATTGGTCCGATACCCACGATGAATCGTCGCGGTTTCTATATTGCTCACACAGAATCGCGACATCTGTCTCCCATTCCCTCACAGATTGTGTTAGAATATTCTGCGCAACGTCACTGTGGTTCAGATTTATGTGAACTATTTTCATGGTCTGTCCAATATTTTCTTTAGCGCTCTTTGGTAAGAAGGACACCTGTTACACCCAGTAGCATGTTTGCTGTCTTCGCCGTTTTTTACGCACAGCAGGCACTTTGATCGTTCGTGCATGTCTTAGCGAAGTGATCATCACCGCAATTCATGCACAACTTCGGTCTGTCGCACGGGTTCTTACATTCTCGACTTATATGCCCAAAATCTAAGCATTTGAAGCATGTGCGTGCGTGCGTTTTTCAGAAATGTTCGTATGTTGGCATCGCAATTTACATTGTAAAATTAAAATTACTCTTTTATAATTTTCCTTAGAATTCACACTAGTGTTTAAGGTTTTTCACTTAAAATTTTATATTTCATTTTAAATCCCTATTTTGATTATTTTACTTTAATTATATTATGTAACAATTGTATAATAGGAAGTATCTAAATTATGTATCTAATCTAAATGAAATGAAAATATGTTGTTGCATATGGTAGCACTACTGGTGCAACCAGGAACCAACATGATGGCTTGTTGCCACTCATTGGTGTGGGAGTGGAAAGTTGAGACCACTGAAAGTGCTAATGATATATTTTGTAAAATGTTTTAATGCTGAAAATTTTATACATGCTTAAATGAGAAATATTTCAGGTTCCAGAGGCTTTTGATACTTTAATGAGTGGTGTTGAAGGTGCCATGAAACATGCAATTGAAGAGGAAGAAAATATTCCTATGGACCTAGTTGTAAATTTTGATGAAGTTGTTTCTGAAATTAAAGAAAAATTAAAACATCTGAAAGAAAACCCTATTCGAAATGAGAAGCCTATTATATACCATTTGGATGTTGGTGAGCTGCAAGAATATTTTTACAGTTGTAGCTTAAGAAATAGAATTGAAGAAAAATAATGGTAATTGAGAGAGGGTTTGGAGAGGTCACTGGAAACTTTGGAAAGGATATGGATGTTGATCCTACCTTTTGTTAAACTCCACTAGTAATTATAAACAGTTTTTCAACTGATTTGCATTAATATTTAAAGCAAATATTGAAATGGTTTTTTTAGCCTGGGATAGTAAATATTACTTTTCCCTCTCAGCGAGTACCAGTGTACATAAATTTTTCTGTTGAAATAAATGTATGAATGAAACATATTTCTGATTTTGCAAAGAAAGCTTTTGTGCATTAATTAGGATAGTCGTGGAAATTTTAAAGAGTAAAGGAAAATTGCGTACAATTTGTCAAACACAACAAATTTTATTTATTGGTGTTGAAGGAATGAGGTAGTAAAGAAAATACAAAATGAGGATGATAGAATTTAATATTTTCTCCTTCAAGCTGTAAGTTTGGAAAGTTTGTTCTATGTTAATTACAATTGGGATAGCCTAAACTTCTGATTTTGTAAAGAAAGCTTTTGTTTTCTTTATTTATACATAGTATATATTTATGTATAAACTGTAAAGTATCTGTCTCTTGCCTTGTAATATCAGAGTCAGTCAATGCCTTTTATTGCTTCGACCAGGGACTCAATGCCGTCAGTAACCAGGCTTCCCAGGTGGTCACTCATCGAAGAATCTGTGAGGTCTCGAGTTGCTTAACTTTCATGACTTCACGGAGTGTAGTTGCGCAATTCATCTAACAACGTTGCCCATTGGAACCATTATTGCAATTTCGTTTTGAAGTTCATGAAATGTTCAGTAAATATGAATTAAGTGTGGGATATAAATGTTACCAGAGAATAATTAGAAACAGTTGGAAAAAACATCCTTCTTACAATTTAAATATTATTTCATTTTGTACTTTGTTTATTGTACAGGTGCAATGTACCCGAACATTATTCTGACAAACCGCTTGCAACCATCTGCTATGGTTGATGAGACTGTCTGTGCTGCATGTGACTTCAATAGGCCTGAAGCTGCGTGTCAGCGTAAAATGGCATGGATGTGGAGAGGCGAATGCAGTATGTTTTATTTGTAGTATTACTAAATTGTTTAAGATATTGAAATTGCCATTCAGTTGCATGTTTTCCAAATGTTCAAAGGATTACTATCAATAGAAAATATTATATTCTTGGTTGTACATGTATTGTACTAAATAATTACTCTGTTCAGTTCTTAAATGAAAGTGAAACATAAAATAAATAGCTCCCTTTGAATGCAATTATTGAGAAAGCTGCCGTATAGTCGTAAAATTGATTTGTTTTAATATGTTAACATTCACCACTTTTGGTCTATGTCTAGTGGTCTATGTCATAAATTCTTGGTCTGATGTTTTTATTAATTGACAGGCGAGTTTCTCAGTCTTGCGCCTTGGATCTATATTTTAATTAGTGTCATAAAATAATTTTAAAAAAATTAAAAAATATTTTTGTTTGTTTTTATTTTACTTTACTTTGGATTTTCTCATTTTTTACAATTGTTCGAGTGTTCACAATACCAATGTAATGGTATGTGTAAGGATTTTTTTACAAAACGTTGTTTCAATAAGTATTAATTTGTCAATTCAACTTAATGATTCAAACTTTTTTCAATATCTTTCAAATTGGTTTTAATTTTGATTGTCTATAAATAATGAAAGGATACCCCAATACATAACTTGAATAATATAAAGGCCCTCATTCAAGAGAACATATTAGTATGTCATTTACATTGTACATTGTATTTGTATTCACAAGCTTAAATTATCGCTTGCTCCAGTTACAAATCATTAATAGTTAATTTTATGTGAGTAACGAATCAACATCTGTTTGGATTTAAGTATAAACTATCTTACCTTACCAAAGTTTGTTCTCTTGATAACATTAAAAAAAAAATTAATTTGTTAACAAAGTGCTTGGATGAGTTAAATATTTAGAAGAAAACACATTTGGTGATTATAAGTCACATTTTCAGTACTCTTTTTCACTAAGTGTTTGTGTATTTGTATTCACAGTGCCTGCTTCTCGTAATGAATTCCATCGTATACAGCAGCAACTGGAGACTGAGAAATTTCCTCCCCAGTTTCCAGGAGGTGCAATGCGAGCTTTTCATGAGCTCACTACTGAAGAACGAGCTACGTATGAAAAGAAACGTTTAACAGAATACTGTCGCAAAGCATACAAGAAAGTTCATGTGACTCGTATAGAGGAGCGTTATACAACTATTTGTCAAAAAGAGAACAGTTTTTATGTTGATACAGTGCGAGCATTTCGGGACCGTCGTTATGAGTATAAAGGACTCAGTAAGGTACAAATTTGATCTTACTTTAGAATGTTATTTTATTAATTTATTTGATACATGGGTAATTCAAAAATTGTTATTGAATTATATAATTTATTGTTGCAGGTAGCTAAAAGAGAAGTAGCTGAGGCTATTGCAAAAAAAGATGCTGCAGAAATAAAATCTGCTAAAAACAAAGAAGTACTCTATGACTCTCTGCAATTAGCTCATAAATGTATTTTAAATTCTTTCTATGGTTATGTGATGAGGAGAGGGTATGTACTGTCATGCTTTTTAAGTATTCGTTTTCAATGGTGTCTTAAGCTCTATGGAAGAATGAAAGAATCTGTTTAACAGTAATTTTTGAGTATATAACTTGTGTGGATTTTAAACTGGAAGGTTGATAGTATGTCTTTCAAATATCTTATAGTCGTACAATATTAAAAAAATCCCCACTTCAGATAACTCAAGAAATCACAATCTGCAAAAGCCATTAAAAACTTAATTAAAATTGTAATTAATTTTGACTTATCTGTATTCTGATTGTTAAACAAAATACATGAATTCTTGGATTTATTATAATGTATAAGAAAGAGAGTATAGTCCAACAGATCACCTTAAAAAGATTTATGTTTTTGGTGAAATATGTTTTGTTGCAGTTGACTTAATATTGTGAGTGTGTATTTTCTTCCAGAGCACGATGGCATAGTATGGAAATGGCAGGCATTGTATGCTACACTGGAGCTAATATTATTACAAAAGCTCGAGAGATAGTAGAGCAAGTAGGACGACCATTGGAACTTGATACTGATGGTATATGGTGTGTCTTGCCCGAGTCTTTTCCTGAAAATTTTGTTATTCATTCTCTCCATCCTAAAAAGTCAAAAGTCACTATTTCCTACATTAATGCTGTTTTAAATCGAATGGTGAAGGTAAGTGATTATTATTATTATTATTATTATTATTATTATTATTATTATTATTATTATTATTATTATTATTATTATTATTTTAAATAATGCAATTATGTTTTTGAACTCAGAAGTTTGGCAAAATGCTAATTTGTAAATTGATAAGTTATTAAGACTTCTAACAATAGGTATCAGTTCTTGTGCTTTGCATAACTGTGCTTCTGAAATTGTAAATTATATTAATTTTTCCCTGTTCTGCCTATTGTAACTTCCAAGTTACTCTTTTCTTTTCTTTTTTTTCTTTTCTTTTCTTTTCTTTTCTTTTCTTTTCTTTTCTTTTTTTTTCTTCTTTTTTTTTCTTTCTTTTTTTTATTATTATTATTATTATTATTATTATTATTATTATGACATTTTTCTTCCTTTTCCCTCATTATGTTCCTTTCTTTGTCTTGGCACCAATTTTGATTTGGCTGAAAACTTTTCTGCAAGCCTCGACAACATAGTGGGCATTGTTACAATTTTGTCTTTCTCTGCATCCAGAGACATGGCAGGAAGGGTTGAACTTAGGTCCCTGGGGCCAGGATCTGTTAAAAATTGCTACAAGAATGCCAGATCATACCAGTCTTGTTTCTTTGATTTGTATCAAGAATTCTGCCAAACTTTCTTCAGCCACAAGGAATCCCATCCCACTTTTGAGAATGGCCATGCTGTGTGTTTTCTGAGGACAGAGCTCTCTCTTCTTGAGATTCTGTACGTTTTGGCCCTGTTCTTGCAATTACACAACTCCAAAGAAAAAACGGTTGTTGCATTGTTCTCTGATTTTATTGAGACAGCTTTGTGAGTTAAAATTTGTAGTCCTCATGCTGAAGTTAGGTGTGGCATCAAGAATAATTTTCGAAAGTGACTATTAAACATATTCATTGTGATAGAAGGAGTTAGAAAACACATTGAAATTTTAGCATTATCATTTTAATTATTGTAAAATTTCATTCAACGTGCCCTTTATGCCATTTATACAGTACACGAGATCGCTTATTGCTATAAGATTATTAAATTACCATGAATGCATTGTTTGATTCCAGAGCTTAGAGCTTCTGTCTGGGTTACAGAAGATCCTGGGCTCAGATCCCAGCAGGATCAGAGACTGCAATTCTTGGCAATCTTTTTTCCAATATGAAATTAGTTTACTACAGTCCCTGTTCTAATGCTCATTTGGTCATATTTTACATGCCTTTTTGCACTTCAATTTTGGCCAAAATAAATGCCTTTTTGCTGGCTATTTTAATAAAAATAAATGCATTTTTTACTGGCTTGTTTTTGGCAAAATAAATGCATGAACTTACAGGCTGAACTTATTATGTATCCATAAAACATTGCGCAATTTTGCTTTTTTGTTTGAAGGACCATTTCACGAATGATGCATACCATGAACTTGTAAATCCTAAAACTTTGGAGTACAAGCAACGCAGTGAAAATTCTATTTTCTTTGAGGTGGATGGGCCTTATTTGGCAATGGTCTTACCAGCATCTAAGGAAGAAGGGAAAAGACTAAAGAAGAGATATGCCGTTTTCAATTTTGATGGATCTTTAGCAGAATTAAAAGGGTATGTTGATAATTGTGTTCCAGGTAATTAGTTTATTAAATTCACAATAGTATTTTATTATTTTGTTAATAAATAGTATTTAAAGTGCAAATGAATGGAAGAGTTTTCATGTAATATCTGATTTTTGTGTTCTCCTGAATTATTTTAGTTTTGAGGTGAAACGCCGAGGAGAATTGCAGTTAGTAAAGATTTTTCAGTCATCTGTATTTGAAGCTTTTCTCAAAGGAGATTCTTTAGAGAAGTGCTATGAGAATGTAGCAAAAGTAGCCGATTATTGGTTGGATGTCTTGTACAGTAAGGTAAAATTAATGATTAATTTTGTTTGTTTGAATGATTATGCAGTTCCTTTTTTATAAGTGATTGCTTGTTTGAATAAAAGGCTTGCAACATGCCGGATTCTGAATTGTTTGAATTGATTGCTGAAAACCGCTCCATGTCTCGCAAATTAGAAGATTATGGTGGTCAGAAGTCAACATCCATTTCCACTGCTAAACGTTTAGCAGAATTTTTGGGAGATCAGATGGTAAAAGATGCAGGTTTGGCATGCAGATATATTATTTCAAAGAAGCCAGAAGGTGCACCTGTTACTGAGAGGTTTGTTCTTCGCTTAAATGATTTCATACTTTAACTTGTATTTATATATTACTATGTGAATGTTCATCAGCATGTGTAGCTGTAAATGGTATGGGAACATAAGAATTGGGATGGCAATGACTGGAAGAACATTGGTTCGATCCCAGACAGATGCCGTAAATTTACTAGTTTTGGGTCCCTGTTAGGATTGAGTTCATAGGCAAATTCTCTGATTTGTGTTTTCTATCATTTCCCTGATCACTTCCAGGAAAATGCCAGTGTCTCACACTATGCAACAGTCAACGGACCACAAGTGAACCATCTTTCCCCATCCTGCTTCCATTCTGAGGCCTGAAGGATGTAATGATCATTCATCCTCTTGTGACCCATCCCCCTAAGTTTCAGGATGAAACTCACCAGCTGCAAGTCCTCAAAGGCAAAAAGTGTGTCTTGTGGGGTAACCAAAAAATAAATTGTTTAAACATTGATGAAACTTACATTTATTTAAATCAAGATGAATGTTGTTGGCTGCTTATTGACATTTAACCTTTTACCACTCACATGTGAAATTTTTACACCATTACCCACTCCGACTATTTCCAGCATACACTCCTCTGAAGGTCAATACAAATTTTTCTTTTGAAAATAAAATCTTTTAATAGTCAAATGTTTTTGAGGGTAGGAATACTTCATTACAAAAGAAAATTTGAAAAATAAAAATACCTGTATAAACTTAACTGTTTACACTCTTGTCCAAAAAAATTCAAAAACAGTATGATTAATCTGTGGCTAAAAATATTTTGCCCAAGATTCAGATAATTCTGTTTCTGAACTTTGTGGGAAAAATTTGTTACTTGTTTATGCGTTTGTTGCAAGGTATATTGGCACATGAGCTGCTCTTCATTGTTATGGGTGTCATCTGTGGATGCTTATGGGAATTAAGAGTATAAAGCTCAAATGTTAAACAATTTAAAGACACTAGAGATAGAATAGAAGAGGCAAGAAGCAGAGTGATCACGCTGGAAAAAAGTACCACTTGAAGAAGCGAAGCTGTTGGGTAAAATCCAACAGCACAAGTGATGAAGGGTTAACATGTGCTAAAATGCATTACATGTACATTTAAAAACATAGTTTCAAATATATTCAATAATTTTCTTCTGAACTTTTTGTGAAGGACCTTGGAGCTTTTCCTGAGTTAATGTTTTTGTTTGTATTTGGATGGTCAAAAAAATTGAAGGGTGTAAAGTTAGAAAGTGCTCCATGATCATCCTCTTCCGTGTATTAAGCATGTTATTCCCTGAATCTGCTTCATCTGTTCTTTTTAGGAGGCTTCATAATGTTCCTCTTGCCAAAGCACTTTCACTGTCAGAAATGGAAGATCAGTCTTTCTAGCTTTATTTGTAAGAGAAGGGCAGTTTTGACCTTTTCATTGATGTCATTTCAGTGAATCATATTGTTACTCCCTTGCTTCTCTTATGGAAACACATTCTGTTTCAGTGTGCAAAAAAGAAATAATGTTAAAGAGACTAATAGAGAGATACACTAACATGGTCAAAAAAGTGTTATTTCACTAGTGTTGTCTGCCCTGAAGCTTATATTAGTTTTGTCCTCTTACCCCTTCAATCATATTTTTAGAAAAATCATTCTCTAAAGCACATCTTTGTAAAATCTGAATTTGCTTTGCCAGAGCCATTCCACTTGCCATCTTTCAATCACAACCAAGTGTGATGCGACACTACTTACGCAAATGGCTTAAAGATTCTTCAATTTATGATGTGGATATCCGTGATGTCTTGGATTGGGATTACTATATAGAAAGACTGGGAGGCACCATTCAAAAAATTGTAACTATTCCAGCTGCAATGCAAGGAGTAAGGAATAAATGTTTTTATAAACTTATTTTCTCACATATAATGATACTGTTCATAAATGTGGATTGTATTATGTGCTTCTGATTGCAGATTCCAAATCCTGTGCCTCGTGTTAGACATCCTGATTGGCTTCACAAGAAATTGCTGGAGAAAAATGATACTTTGAAACAACGCAGGATTAGTGAAATGTTTACCAAGAAACCAAAGCCTCTAGAATCTGAACTTCAAGTAATTATCTACTATTTATTTCTTGCTTTTCAATTTTGCTTTTCTGATATTTATCGCACATCTTGATTAGACACAGGATGAAGAACAAGAAATCATGGATATTGAAGACATTGCTGGTAAAGATTCTAATAGTGGAAGAACTCTAGGCCGTCCAGTTGTAAATTCTGTGAAACGCAAGAGGGCTCCATCTCCTAATGAAGATGAAAATATCACACGTAGTTGGAGAGAGGTTTTGGGAAATCCTCCCTCGTATGGAACCACAAAGGTGAAACAAATTTTGGATTACTAGTTATTCATGAGCAAGTGTGTGATTACATTTTCTACTATCATATGTACACAAATCCAGTTCTGTAGTTTCTTCAGAATTGTAATAATTAGAGAGTATTAAAATCTGAATGAAATTCCAGGATTTATCAATTTTACAGATAATAGTTTCTCTGAAATTGGAAAATAGAATAGAAGATGTGTTAAACAATTTGTTAGTTTATATTACCTTTCTAATTTTCTAGAATATACAGGAGAAAGAGCTTGTTGATGCTTAAAACATTATAAGGAAATACTAAATAACTAGAACATTGAGTGACCCTTCTTGAAATTTAATGAAAATATGTATCTTATGAGTCATCAATTTAAATTGATTAAATCATTAATTCAAAAAAAATATCTGTAATATTGTAATATTCAATACAGTAGTTGACTTACATACTGATGTGGCAGAATTAAATTCATTGCAGCTATGTGAATCTAAATTTAATGAATTTATATCAACTCATTAATTTTTGAAACTTGTAATTATGTATTTAACTGTTATATGAATTTTATAGTTTCAACAATTTTGTCTACTTTATTATACTTCAGGAGGAGCATCAAGCTTGGGTTGAATTCCATAAGAAAAAATGGGCTTTTCAAGCTCAACAAAGAGTGGCTCGAAACAAGCGTTCTTGCAATGAGGAAGAAGGAATTATAAGAGTTCATGGAGGAGGCTCTAGAGATCATGAAGGAATAATCAGAAATGGGGGGTTGGGTGGAACTTCCACATTGGGTGGTTTTTTGCGCAAAGCTCAGCAAACTCTTCTCAATACTCCCTGGCAAATACTGCAAGTAAGTTCGTTGAGGACATTTTTTTCCTTTCACTTGGTTGTGCTTCTCTGTATTAATGTTTACATTATACCCAAATTTTTTTTCTCAAAATAGAAATATTTTCTTTCTCACATATTAAATTTTGGTTAAATTTATTCTTCCATCAAAATAAAATAATTTGTACAACTTTCAGCGTAGGCTTAATTTTTGTTACAGGTAGTAGAAATGAATCAGTCAGGGATATTCAAATTATGGGCATTAGTTGGTAATGAACTGCATCAAGTCAGACTTCAAGTGCCTCGCATTTTTTATGTGAACCAGCGTATTCCAAGACCAGAACCTGAATCAGGAACCCAGTGTTTTTGGAGAAAATGTAATCGCTTATTACCTCGGTCTCGCCCTGTCTTTAATTTGTATGAATATATAATTCCTGAGGGAATATACAGAGCACTTAGCGAGTAAGTTCTTTTTTATCTACTATATACAGTAGAGTCGCAGTAATCTGAGCCTTGCTAATCTGAGATTCCATGCAACATGAGATGAAAAAAAAGTCTGATGTGCGTCAAGTTACCAAATAAGCAAAGAAGTTGGGATAATCAAGGCCTTACTTGACGGATTAGCTACACTGCTTTGAAGGTCACATATGTGGCAGTTGGTACCAGTATCAGTGTATCTGCTGCATCGTGATTCATCTAAGAAGGGACTGCTTTGACAGCTAGAGCATGGCCACTCCTGGCAACAGAACTGCAAATATGTCCATGCTCTTAATTGGTCAATGTATTCATTTATAGGTGACTCACTAGTAAATGGCTTCGACACTACCTCTTGCAAAGCCGTTGCCTGACATTATGTTCACTTGTTTCATGATCAGTCAAACTGGTCTCTTCATTGAGTAACGTCTCTAAACCTGTTTTAATAGTATCTGCATAGTAAATTTGACTTCGTTATACATTGTAGTTGAAAAACCCATTATGTATTTTCCTTTTTTCCATGTAATCCGATGTACCATCAGACCCAATTACCTCAGATTATCGCGGCTCTACTACGTTTTTTACATTTTTGTTCTTCGGTCTATATTACACTTCATTTTTCTAGAGAGTTACAGGCTGATTTGTCTGCCCCTGACATTGAAGGAATTTATGAGTCTCAAGTTTCTTTAGAATTCAGAGTACTCTTACGATTGGGAAGTGTTTGTTCTGTGGATAGAGAAGAAGCTCGTCGGATTGCAAAATCTGGCACAAGGGACGGTTCTATTACATTTTCATTACATCAGCTCCAATTTCGATCTCACCACTCGTACCTAGAGGCAAAAGAAAATGGTAGGTTTCCTTGTACAGTTTTGGTACATACAAATATATTCCAAAGAATGTCATCTGTTTTCTTTTCTTGAAAGAAAGAAAATTATACTTTTGTATAATTTTCTTTCTTTCACTGTTATTACAATCATGTGCTTTCGATCTTGAATTTTCTGAGTTAAAAATTATCTCCTGATTATCTGCATAAAATGAAGTTTTGACATTTTGCACTAAATTGTCATAAATATTAAAAATTCTTAACCAGATCATCTAACTAAATGGAATCAACAATATTTAAATTACAGATTCCATTGATATGCTACACTTTTGATGATTGACATTTATTGGGGCTAAAGGGCCTTTTCATGTTTGAGGCATTATAAAAATAAGTATTCCTGAAGTCATGATTAAGTATTTAAGAACTTTAGAACTGCATTTTATCTAAGACTATAACTTATCTGGATCAACATTGCATTTCTATATGTTGTTTTAGGGAAAACACATTGGCTACATGGAAGCACCCTTCTCTACATTATTGTATGTGTTACCAAAATTATCTCACCGACCATGAATTTTGAACTCTTGCTTAAAATTTTACTGAAATGGTTTTAGTTGTTTTTGTAAAAGGAAATACTCATTTATTTTTCACAGGAACTTCTTGACCTATTTATTTCCCTATGTTACTCTAACTTCTGACACTGGCATTCCCATATGTATATAACACATAAGTTTTGTGACTCAGAATTTGGCTTTTATGTACATTCTGAAATTCTCTTTTTGTCAATAGGCCCCTGTGTACAGCATGTGATTTTGTATCATACAAAAGCACCTACAGGTGCAAGAGCTATGTGGGGATTATTTTTGGGACCTGCCAAAAAGGCATTAGTTTTTATTCTTGATTCAGTTCGACATGAAAGGGTGCCAAACATGACTAAAATGTATGTGGTTGAAAGAAACGAAAAGTAAGTTCTCAAATATATCCATTATATCACATTTTCAGTTTTATTTTGATAACCACTTCTAAATTATTTCTTTCTACTTTCATTGAAATGCATCATTTGTTATGCTGAGCACACTTTCTTATAAATCTTTCCAAACACTGCTAATCTCTACCAAATGTTTTGCTCCATCCTGAATCATTTACCTCTTTTCCTTTATTTTCTGTGCTTCTGCGAACTCGTCTATTCAAATTAACTTTCAAAATTGCTCTCTATATAATATTATTGTGTTAATACATGAAATGTCAATTTTTAGATTGAAAAGCAACAAAGAAAAAAAAGGACTTCCACCTAGTGGCGTTTTGTTTGATGTGCAGTCGGAAATTGACTTGAACGTTGTATATCAACGAATACAGAAGTTCCTACTAGACTACAAAGATGAAAAGAGAGGACCCACTCTCTTGGCAATTCAATCTCCAATTGGTATGTACTGGCAAGTAAATTTTATAGTATTAATCCAAAGGGATGTGGAGCATGGCATCACAAAATTGGTCCAATATTAGATTATAAAATAATTAATGATGGGAAGGGTTAATTATTAATACCTAATAATGCAAAAACCCTTTCCAGATTTTACATTGCTGGACCGTCTCTGAGTCTTAGCTAAGCAATGCTAATGTTATTGTTAAGAGTTTCATCTTGAACAATACGTCAATTTAAATTGAAACAATATGGCTTCTAATCATCATGTCTTGAACTTTTACATGTTTTTTCCTTAATAACTGAAAACATTGCATCTCTCTGTTTTGAAGGTTAAGAATGAGGTACATGATCTAGAAAGTTCTTTTTCACTTTTTGTCATCTTCAATTGCATGATGCTAGGTCTATTGCCTGTTCTTGTTTTTAAAGTAGACATGGTGGTTTTTAACTCCATGTGTTCCTGTTCCCTTCTTTTAACACAGTGTAGAGAAAATTATGTAATGTTGCAAAAAACCAGAGTCAAGATTTTAATGAGATACACATTTTGGGGGTTCCTTTTACCAAAAAAGATTTGTTTGGTTTCTTTGTTTTTTCCTGCCTCCAAAATATCTATCCATTCATTTCTCTACATGGAGAATATCCTTTGTTTGGTTAAGTGAAGGTGTTGTTCACAGTCAGACGTACACATATTTGGAAAGGAAAAACACTTTTTTAATATTGGAGACCCCAAACATGTATTTCCATTAAAATCTCATCTGTTTTTTGCAGCATTTCATAATGTTCTTTACACTACATATATGAAAAATATAATTGTTTGGTTCACCTTATTGTATTAAAATAAGGTAATGTTTACTCATATTGTAATATGTTTATTACTGTGGTAAATGAAGTTATATTATCAATTTACAGACACAGGAGCATTAGATTGATGACTGAATTGGGACAATTTCATAATTTTCAAATCAATTGATTCAGTTTTAATAATAATAGTATTAACAATAATAATAATAATAACAATAACAATATTAAAAAAAGACTATTCAATGGGTGTCTTTCCTCATTACATAGATGGTAAGAAGTAGGTTGCTAGGTTGCTTGTAAGCTCTTCATGAATTTTAATGTATTGGGCTTTATTTTATGTAAGACTTGTTTGCAGATTATTGTCTCATCATTGGAATTTCTTTTGTTTATTAGATGTACCTACACTGACATCATCCATGCCTGCTCTGGGAGACTTTCCTCAGGTTCCAATTCATGTAAAAGATACAGAAAGAACTTGGGACTTAAACTGGCAACGTACAGTGTCTCGTAGTATGATTCGTCATTTTCTCAATAGTGAAACTGCACTTACAGTTTCTATTGAGCAAGCTCGTTACTTCCATGTACCTATAGGCAACATACCAGCTGATCCTACAATATTTGCAGCTGATCTCTTCTATGCAAGACATCTAGTTAAAAACAATTTTGTTTTGTGGTGTTCTCCAACTGAACGCCCTGACCTTGGAGGCAGAGAAGCAGATGATAACAGGTAAACAATATTTTTCAGTAACTGTAGAATATTTGCTATCTTATTTTACTTCTTTCTTTTAGAATGTTGCTGAATTTAATCATTGTATTGAAAGAGAGGTGGTTTTTAACTGAAATTCCTTTAGAGAAATTCAGTACTTGTATATTAAATTATAACGACACAAAAATCTGTTTGTGCGTTTTTTAACTGATAAAATAGCATATAGCCCTTTTAGAATGTGTAAATAAAATTTCTCTAATTTGTTATTTGGTTTTTAACCCGACTTTTTATTAAATTTTATTTGATATTTTTTAAATTATATTTTATTGATATTTTTTTCACAGATTATTAGCAGAATTTGAAGAAGGATCTAGTGTTGTTACTAACAATTCTGGTTGCTACTCAACTGTTTGTGTTGATTTAGACATTGATGGATTAGCTGTTAATACTCTATTGCAGTCACATCACGTCAATGATGTTGAAGGTATGCTTTAGGATGTAGTTTTTCAGTTTCATTTGATAGCACCTGATGATTTTCATAGTTGTTAGTAGTTAATTTGGAACTTTCATAAAAAAAATTAAACTAGAGGTAATGCCACAGATATGTTCTAACACAGCAGATATGTTCTTACATTATTGGAAATGTTACATAATTTTATAATGCAGTTTCTGTTCGCACTTCAGCCATCACTTGAAGTTCAAACAAATTCAAAGGAAGCATCTGCAGTGCCTCTCTACAACTGTGTTGTTAGTCTTGAACAATAGCTCTTTGTTACTTCTACAAAAGAAACAAACATGAATAAATCTCCACACTTACAATATTCACAGCACATTATACAGACAAACAAGGATAATTTCACATATAAATTAAATATCCAGAACTGAAGGCCATCAAATATATTACCTTATTAAAGCATATAAGTAGAGACCGGATTTTTATGTAATTACATATTTTTTGTCTTTCTACTTATCGTTCTCAAATTTGTATAATGGGCAAATTGGCCCCATCCTAACAATATTCAATTTTTTCGTTACAAATTTTTACATATTTGGTACTATATTACATATTTTGTTTTTTTTCACAAAGTATTTTTTATTATATTAATTTTCTTCAATTTTATTATGTATTTTTCATGAAAAGAAATATTTTTAAAAAAATCAGCATTTTTTCCTGCATTACTGCGGGCTGTCTCCTCCTGGTACCCAATGTGAAGACGCATGATGTTCTCACAGTCCTGTGTGTCTCCTTCATTTATCTCAGGGGCGGAAAGTGCGCGTCAGGGACTCACCCAACTCAACTTCAAATGTGTAAAGTATCCCTCACGCCACGGTTCGTGACCTTTAACCTTAATTTTGGAGAAACATGGCGATTGCCGATGTTCAACATTCATAGAGCACGCTTCACTTTGCAGAGATATTTGCTGGTTGTAGATATCACTTGTTTGCAAGATGCCTTCTATTGCATCTAGTCTGGCTGCAAAACTACAGTCGTGAATAGCAATAGATGAACCTATTACTACCGATAGGAAAGTTGTATGGAGCAAAGTGTGCATTAATTTATGTTCTCCAAAAGATTTTTAAGAATTTTGTATTATTTTTAAAATTTGTTTAGGACTATTTTATAAATGTAATTTTGTATTATGTAAATGTATTTTATCATAAGTTAATTTTAATATTACATATTTTATCTGATTTTACATATTTATTATATATTCTTACTGTTTTCATTGCATATTTATGTGCATATTTTGACGTTCCATACTACATATTTTCCTGGTCTACATATAAGTATGTAATTACATGTCATTATGTAATGTCCATCTTATGTTTATATATTGTGTATTATCTGTGCATTTTATAATAGGCATATGTCACTTTCTCTTCAAAACACAGACGGATATCCCTGACATGTTCTATTTGACCTTACTGGTATAAATCAGTTATCATAGTGATCAGAGAAAATACTATCAAGTCAATAATTGTAATTGATTATTACAATATTTATGGGAATTTTGCTCTCCTTGAAAAATTATATAATTCAATTGGAATTAAATTTTATTATAAATCAACTTCTAGCACATATATATGACAGGTGCCCTTGTGGTTAAAGCTATTTACATACCAAATAATGTAATGAGTGTTATTACTGCAGAGGCCAAAAGTTAAACTAGAGGTGTTACAGAATGGCACAGACTTTCTCGTTTCTAGTAGTCTCTTAGTTTCCTAATTTCCTTGGTGTAGACTGGCTTTATGGTCTTACCTCATCCTCTTGCCAGCTGCCATCTATCGCCATCCAAAATAAATTTTTTTGGCATTTTCTCAACTTTTCGGTTTTTAAATAGTAGAACCGAAATATTTTTGTAAGAATATTAAAAAAAGGCTAAAAACCTTGTCCCAAATAGCAATTTTCATTGAAAAATTTGGAACTGTTTTTAAGAAAATGGTGTTAAGCTTTACTGTAAATGTGAAATTTGAAGCTCTTTTTCACAGGCATCTATTGAGTTTTCGAAAAACTTGAAGCATTTCCACTCACAAATGTAATAATGTATACAAATCCATTGAAATGTGCATATTAATGGCATGAGGGATATTACAAAACAATTACATTTGTGTAATTTTTGATAAAAGAAAAGAATACCCCAAAACGAACTTTACATCATACTAAACAGTGCCATTACCACTATCTGTTGGAAAGGCTTGAAGAAATATGGAGCCGTTTTTAAGAAAGGGCTTTTGAGTTTCTGAAAATGCGAAATTTTGAACTCATTTTAACAAAAAACTTATGAGTTTTCAAGAAACTTTACTTGTCATTATTTAAAGCACATGTACACATAAGTACAATAACTTGAAGAAATCGCCTCCAATGTAAATATTACCGACATGAGAGACAAGTCACAAAAAATACATTTTTGTAATGTTTGAAAGAACAAAATGATACATCAAAATAAACTTAACATTATATTAAACTGTACAATAAGCACTATCCGTTGGAAAAATTTGAAAATAAAACTTGGAGCCGTTTTTGAGAAAATGGCATTTGAGCGTTTCTGAAAATGCAGGATTTTGAGCTCATTTTTAGAGAAAACTGTTGTCTTTTTGAGACAGTTTTCTGTGTCTTCTTTCAACTCTCTATTCAACTTTGACATTATTGAAAGCATATTTACACAATATAATACTGTGAAGAAATCACTAAGTAAGAATTACCAACATGAGACAAGTCAAAAAAATTACATTTTTGAAAAAACAAAAGAATAGAGTAATATGGCATTTATTTCATCATATAGGGTTCTTTTACCATTAACTGTACCAAAAATTTAAAGAAAAAATTTGGATCCATTTTCAAGAAAATCTTGTTTTCGTAATTTTCAAAAATTGCAAATATTGTACGAAAATTTACAAAAGAATCTACATGGCCTTAATGAAAGAACTATTTATGGACAACAAATTTCATTTGAAGAAAAAGTCTCTATCTTCAATAGTGTGGTTGTAAGAAGTTGCCGAAAAAATGCATACTTTTGCAATTTCCGAAAATTCAGAGTTAATCTTGAAAATTGGACCTATGCCACCTCTATAAGTGTATTTAACTCTATTCTTACAAGAAATTTAGAGAAAGAATTTGGAGCCGTTTTTGAGAAAATTTTGAAAATGTTACTAGGGCTTCATATAAGTCCCCCCAAAAATTAATGAATGTTTTTTCAAATTAGCAGAGCTTTGACTCAGGCCAGATGGACAGGGGTTTCTTCAATTTGGAAAAAATCCTCTGCATGGTTCAGATGCTAGTGTTGTTCACATACACCGGACAGACAGACGGACGGACGTTTTGCTTTCAATTTTTTTTTTTTCAGCATCTAGGACCCACAAAATAGGGATTCTGACTACACCTCATGTTAGAGGATTTTTTCTCTTAATTTAGCAACTGGTTTTATGCACTTTTTTGTTACCAGAGCCCGGCAATGAATTTTCTTCCGCCAAAAATAAGTTTTTTCATGCAGCATTACATAACTTAGAGAAAGTAAAAAGGCAGGGCCAATATTTTGAATCTGAATAAGGCAGTAACACTAACATTTCATGTATGCTCATTATTTTATCGGCCACTATAACATGTCATTATTTATGCAAAAATTTACATTACTGCAATAGTAAGCAAATTAATTCTGTTGCTGCGGCATGTTAGTATGATATTGTGGGGTGTTGCTTGCTCTATTTAAACAATATTTGTATACCATGGTTCAAGAACGATGGATGCAAATAATTCACCTAAACGTGAAGATACCTAAAGAAATGACATTTGGTGATGAAGTTGGTGTCGACTTCCAGTGGCGACACCTTGACATCATCAGTAAATATGATTACCAGAGAAGAGTTTCATTTGGTGGAATGCCAAGAAAATAAGATTTATTTATCTAATTCACATTTTTCTACTTGTACTATTAATAATATTACAATTAAGAATAATTATCCCAAAAACTAATAAGAGATACTTTTATTGTGAATTGTTTGAATGTGATTTGTTTTGTACATCGCCATGTTTTTTCATAATAAACAGTTGACTAGCGATGAATCAGTGATTGTTTATTTACACTTCTAAAGATGTTAATACCCGTTGCTAAGATTTTTAATATTCTTAGCATATGGGTAGGTACAAATCACACTTAACAAATCTGCAAGGTTGCATGTTAACAGGGGTTGAAGACGCATCTGACCGATAAAATAAATTAAATTGGTTGTCTCGTTAAATCCTTTTATATAGTCTTGACATCTTTTTGAATGTACTTATTTTGAAAGATCAGCAATTACAGAAACAGTTACTTATTCACCCTTATTGTGATGCTGGTTTTTATTAAAACAAAATTGTATTGTTTTATCATGAGATTATCACATTTTCTATTTGTTTTGTAATCTTGTGATTTATTGTATGATGCTTTCTGTTGCCAATTGTACAGGAATGCGCCAATATTGATAAATAAAGCCCGATGGTTTGGAAGATCATAAGGTTGCAAAACAACTAGTCCTGGGAAATTTTTCTCAAGGCATTTATTTATCACTAAAAAATATAAATGTATATTATGTTCCAGGTACTAGCGCAGGTGTTTCTTTTGATTCAATACCTCAAGCTTCTTTAGAAGAAATGATGGGAGCTCCTGGTGCTGTTCTTCCTACTTACGATGAAACCGCTCTGTGCAGCCCTGCCTTCAGGGTCCTCCGCTCAACAGTTGGGGCATGGTTGAAAGATGTCACTGTTTACAAAAATGTATATGCTGACTTTCAAATCCAGCATTTCTATAGGTGGCTGAGATCACCTAATGCTCTGTTGTATGATCCTGCTCTGAAACGAAATCTTCACAATTTAATGAAAAAATTGTTTATGCAGGTAATCTTATCAAGTTGTACTTAAAATATATGTTAAAGTGGAAAGTAAATTTTAGCATAATTTACTTAATAGCAGTCTCGCTCTTGAGAGGTGAAACAATGTGTTTTCAGAGAAGTTCATAATTTAATTTCTTTTCATCTTACTAAATTTCAGCTTGTAGCAGAATTCAAGAGACTGGGATCTGTGATTATATATGCAAATTTCAATAAGATACTTATAAATACTAAGAAACAAAATATTGAAGATGCTATTGGTTACATTCAATTTATTGTTCATAGTATTAGAAATAAAGAACTCTTTCACAGTATTGAAATTTTATATCAACATTGTTGGGAATATCTCATGTGGCTAGATCCGGTTGGTATTGTATAACACGTACATAATCAATTAAGAAGTAAAATGCCATGTTTATAACTAAAAACAAAAAAATGTATTTCAGGTAAACCGTGCTGGAGTTCTAGGCAAATTGCCAGAAAATGTGAGAGGTGCTGGATATGGTACGTTCATATCATCAAATACTCAAGAGGAAGAACTGAATACAAATGAAGATGAAGAAGGGGTATGGTTTCTGAATATTAATTACATACAGTAATACCTATACTTGCAAAAATTATACAACTAGAAGTGAACAGTTTTTATTCGAGTTATTTTTAGACTTTTTACATTACAACTTTGATGATAGTTTTAATTTTCAGCAAAAATTTCAACCCCCAAAAGCATAACCCACATTTCAAAGAAATATCGATTACGGCAATTAATACTATTTTTATTTCTCATGGAGTAATACACATAGTATAAAGAAAGTTATGTAATGCTGCGGGAAATCAAGTTATGTAATTCTGTTAATTTCAAGATTTCAACAGAAATACCTGATTTGGGGTCCCCTGATACTGTAAAAGTGGTTATTTTCAAAATGACAATCTGTGAACAACACTAGCATCTAAACTATGCTTAGGATGTTTTCCAAAATGAATATTCCCCAGTGAACTTGGCTCAGCTCGAAGCTCTGCGATTTTGAAAAACATTCTTTAATTATGGGGGCATTTAAAGAATGAAGCCCCTGGGCATAGAGTAAAGATTTATACAGAGGGCTCATCAGG